>CM070873.1:84383947-84592353 GCA_036365515.1 Torymus aiolomorphi
ATTCTAGAAACGGCAAATTGAAGCTTTATATTTCGAGTGTCATTCTCTTTTATCTAATTTTATTAAAGACAATGCTGAACTGAATGATTCAAGCTCAAAGTATAGGAGATTTTTTCATGATTTTCTAAAAATTACACAAAAAATGTTGATAACTTAGCTTTCTTGAGGCATTAGACTCTAAAAATTTGGCTTCGTTCATATGTTGGTATCTAAAAACATATCCCAAAGTTTGAGCTGAATCCGTGATCCGGAGTTCGTAGCCTCTCCTAGTGAATAATAAAATGCATTATTTACTCAAGAGCTTAAAAGCTCGTATACTATCAGTGACTACAATAGTAATGTATACAAAAAATTGTTGTATTTTATTTTATTTTTTTCTTTCTCTATAGGTAAAAGTAGTTAATCTACTAGGGTGGGTCTAGATATATCGAAAGGCTGATAGTTAGAAGCCTTATCCTTCAGAAAATTAGAAATAGAACACGCGCGTCTCATTAACAGAAGCCGGCTTATCATACAGGATTTAAAACATAAATTAAAATTAGTAGATTATGCACCTAGTGAGTAAAGTAGGCTATGTACACACGCGAGGGATTTGATGCCCGAGCGACGCGGGGGCAGCAATTTTTTCACATGCCCGGTTGAAAGTAATTTGTGCTTAATCCCTGATTTCAGGGTCGAAAACGCCACATAACCTCACTCTTAAAAACTGCTACGCTTATGTTCGTGTGTCTATTTTTTCCCGATTAGTACCGACTGCAGTGACTTGCGGCCCTAGCGTTGCCCGAGCGTTGGCACAAGTCACTGAAGTCGGCACTAATCGGGAAAAAGGTAGGGAAACGTGCATGCGCGTCGCAGTTTCTAGAAGGGAGTACCGGCACAGACGGTCCGACTGCACTGTCATCACACTCGGTCCGTGAAATCGCATTTTATGGCCTTGTGACGAAAAATACTATGAATTTATTTTGCAGGTGATTTTCTGTGTATAAACTTGCATTTCGTGCCCCCCAAAAATAACCCTCATTGCGTACTTTACGGGGGGTGGGGGGTTCAAAGGCTAGACGATTCACTTTAACATTGAAGTCAACTATAGACGTTTTTTAGTCCGACATATGCTAATACAGATTGTTCTTAATTTCGAAATTATAAATTATGAAAATCATATTTTCGAATCCAACAATTCACTTACTGTCCAAAACATCGAATTTCATCAATACGATTTTAAAATAAATATAACTTGTTTGTTGTTGTAAAGCGAAGCGAAGCTTTACGCACACTATGTGTGAAATTCAACTTTACGCACTAAAAACGATGCGAATCGACGTACTTTACGCATACTATGCAAAAAATAATCTTCGCACCGCGGGCATACCAATTTTGACCGGCATTTTGGGCAACAGGAGCTCCGAAGTCATCACCTTGCATCCCTGTTGCATATACTATTTTGGATCTTCCGGGCGTGAAATTTGGTTTGTCATGCCGTTTGAATTATCTTGCTGGGTCTGAAAGAGGGCTTATAACTGAGTATTATATGCATTGTTTACTGAGAAGCTTGAAAAACTCGTGGATCAGAAACAGATCAAAGATAACCTTGAAACAAAATTTTCGTAGTCAGAATTCTAAAGAAATTTCGATTAGTCCATAAAGAATGCAATTTTTGTGCAATCAAAAAATGAAAAAACGTATTAAATCAACATCTATAGTAACATATATCAAAATCAAAATGATCGGTGACATAGGCGTACTCTGATCGTTCGATTTGAGGTGGATTCGGTCCTATATTAAATTTCAACAAGTTTATATTTCCTAAATACTGTTTAAAATTATTAAAAACTATATAGGTTTGTTTTATACTATAAAAAAATTCCCTTTGAAATGAGTTACTAATTTATTGATTAATTAGTTTTTCATTTGGGTAACTTAAATTTTAAAAGCATCACTTACAATAATACGTAGAAAACACAACATTTTGCAATAATAAATGTATACAAGAGTAAAATAAATTTTGAAATTGAGCAAATGATTTTTTCACGACATAAATTTGTAATCATTGCTCGCCAATGCAGTGGTCGCTTTTCATTAAATTGAATAGTAATTTTTCTGGAACTATATAATAATTATCTTTATAAAATTTGTGCTTTTGCAGGATATCAGTTAAGATTGAACATAATAATTCGTATGCTTTAAATAAATAATTGATTTAAATATTAATGATAATACTAATCTGTGATAATAGTATCAATCATTTCAAAAAGTACACAATAATTTTCCTGTTATTTTAATTTTTTGTCTTGATAAAAAAACTAATTTATTAGTTTTCCGACTCAGCATATAGATCTTTTTTGAGAATACTTACCCTTTCTTTAAATTATAAGAAGAAGATACAAGTAACATAAGCATTTGTAATATTAAATTTTGATTAAATGTTTCACTTGATTCGCAAGTACAATGTAAGAAAGTTTAAGATGGATTGTATTAAATATTATAGTGTTTGAAAACCAAACACGTGGTAAATATAAAGGATACATTGGTTAAATTTTGATGTTATTAATAAACAAATATGAACAAATATAAATAAACGTTACGCCAATATAACTTGTTTTATACCTCAAATATTTGAGAGGGTGTTGAAGCCACAGCATCATCGGCATTTTAGTATCTTCTAATATCTGTTTTAGTTTAACATTTTTTATATTATTTTAGTCATTCATTATGAGATGGAATGGCTCCGACATCTTCTTAACAAAAATACAATATGAAAAGCCTTCGCACTTATTTACAGTTAAGGCATTTCTGTTTATGTATGGACTATTTGATGATATATAGCGCAGAATGTACAGAGTGTAACATTTGTATATATAGAACATATGAATGAATTTTATTTAATATGAAATACATAAAACTTTTTAAAATTTCAGAAAAAAATAATGTTTTGAAGTTTTTTGATATCCAAATATCGTTTATCAACATTTATTCGATGGTTCCAACATCTACTGAACAAAAATAAAATACGAAAAGCCTTTACACTCATTTGCAATTAATGCATTTTTCTGTTTATGTATGGACTATTGGATAATATTTAGCACATAATGTACAGAGTGTAACATTTGTATATATATAGAACATATGAATGAAACTTATTTAATATGAAATACATAGAACTTTTAAAAATTTCAGAAGAAAAAAATGTTTTGAAGTTTTTTGATATCCAAATACCTTTTTTATAACTGAGTGCGTCAAACTATACTTTAGATGCCTGTTTAGCGTGCGTAAAGTATCCCCTCTTCTTTCACTAGTACGTAAAGTGTTTACTTCACGTACTCGTCAACAAATTCGGGTACTTTACGCATGCTGAACAGGCATCTAACGTAGAATTTCACGTGCTCAGTTATAAAAAAATAGTAAACGCAACACATGCTCAAAGTAGGCGTGTCATGTACGGGTAATTTGTCACCTTTGCTTCGCTCGGGCGACAAACTATACCCGTGAACAAACCGACTACTTTACGCACTAGTTGCCTAATGTACTATTACCAACATTTATTCAAGCAGGTAAGTTTACTATTTTTCCTCAGTGCGCAAAATTCGATTCTTGCGCAGGATTTGCACATTCATATTTCCTGCATATAAAATGAAAATATAGAAGCAGTAAAGATAGAATTCAGTAAATTTGTCAGAAGTGACAACCGTATCCTTGTCGCTTATAAAACAATGGGATGCGGCGACATTGTATTCCGTATGCTACGTACAATTGGAGAAAACCTGTTCTACTTACACATTAGTTTTTAACAAAATATGGTCTACATAAACTAAACTGGAAGGGTGCTACCTCGTAGGCTGAGAAAAGATTAGTTGAACAATAAATTATAAGAGCGCCCAATAAAAATTACCATACTATACAGGGAAACCGACCACATGCTGTTACAAGAGACTTATTTATGAAACTTACAATAATTTTTAGATTATTAGTAAAAACAATTACAAAATAAAAAATTGGTTAAATTGCTAAATAGTATGGTGAAAATGATAATTCAAAAATTTGACTCCATAGAATTATCAAATTTTCTTAGACTGTGCAAGAATTTTTCCTTTACAGCTGACCGAGTATTGTAATTTTTCGGATGTACATAGCGATGACTGACATAATACAACTTTTCGTACCTACTCAAAAATATTCAGCCAGCGGGTATAAAGTACTACTTAACGCCCAAGAGGCGTAATAGCTCCCGTCCTCCTTCAAAACTTTATAGAATCTACGCACTTTACATACGCATTGGCGAAAATTATTTTAATTATATAACTATATGTATAACGCCTCCTTTTTATTTTTAAAATTCATAAGAATTTTTTCAAATATTTACAAAAAGTCAAAGCCTATATAAAAAAAATTACATGGTTACCATCACATCTTTTTGAAAAAAAATTCTATAACATTACGCATCTTGGGAGGACAAGAGAAGTCTAGAGATGCTCTAGCAAGGGGTGGTCCTGTGATCTCCCATACATATTTGGCGGGCCCGACGGTTCGTAGTTTATCGGTGAGCTATTTAAATGTAGAATACTAAATTTTTGCATAAATTCACAAACCATGCTTATCTATATAAGTCTACTATAAAAAATTACATTGGCTCCAATTTTTAATTGATACCATTTATATTCCTGTGCATGTCTAGAATCATTATTAACTTTCATTACTAGAAATGTTTTCCTTGGGTTCGACTTTTTTCTAAAGGAGATACAATAAAAAATTCATATAAATTTATAGTATACTCAAAAGATCTTTACATTTTACTAATCGTGCATTGTATAAGTAACCTATATTTTGTATCCTATTGCACTTCTACTTAAAAACAGAGTGATAGATTCACGGTCCAGTATTTAATTTGTAGAAGAAATTCATTTATACATTTTAACCGATCTCTAAACATATATTAAACAAAGCATAATTATATGAAAATGACCATGTCTACACCTTAAATTGCCAACCGTCGGGCCCGCCAAGTATGTATGGGAGATCACAGGACCACCCCTTGCTAGAGCATCTCTAGACTTCTCTTGTCCTCCCAAGATGCGTAATGTTATAGAATTTTTTTCAAAAGAATGTGATGGTAAGTATGTAATTTTTTTATATAGGCTTTGACTTTTTGTAAATATTTGAAAAAATTCTTATGAATTTTAAAAATAAAAAGGAGGCGTCATACATATAGTTATATAAATAAATAATTTTCGCCAACGCGTATGTAAAGTGCGTAGGTTCTATAAAGTTTTGTAGGAGTACGGGAGCTATTACGCCTCTTGGGCGTTAAGTAGTACTTTATGGCTGAATATTTTTGAGTAGGTACGAAAAATTGTATTTTGTCAGTCAAGTTAACTTATGGGTACTTGACTACAATAAATTGATTTCAGTACTTTCTTGTGTTTCATTTGTATAGAAGGATGAACATATTTGAATAAATTTCTGAGAACAGTCATACAGTGATGGTTTAGGAGAGTTGTTTGTATTACTTTACTATTAAAAATTTATTTCACAACTTTCGTTTGTTTGATTTGCAGTGAACAATGTGAATGTATTTACATATAATTTGTTGAGCATACATTGACTCGAAGAAGTAAAAGACTATTTCACTAAATACTATTTGTACAAGGATTGTATATACTTTCCTAAGTTTTTACTTTTATAAAAAAATTCTTTTATAGAGATTTCACAACTGTACGTTAAGTGATTTTACAACTTTTTTGCTTCCTCGTAAAGGAAGCTTCGTAACGGTGAAAAAAATTTTCCAAAAAAAACGAAAAGGTTCAAAAAGATGTTTTAAGGTGATATATGTGTATATTAGTTGATTTTGATAATTTTTGTTTTCGTGGATGTGTGCGTGCGTGCGTGCGTGCGTGCGTGCGCGTGTGTGTGTGTGTGTGTGTGTGTGTGTGTGTGTGTGTGTGTGTGTGTGTGTGTGTGTGTAAACTCTTCATATCTCCGAAACGAATCAACCGATTTTCGTCGGGTAAAGCTTTTCTCTTCGTCTTTCGGGATAAGAAAGGTACTCTGATGGATTTGAGTTTTGCTTCCTCATAGAAAGCTTTGTGATAGTAAAAAAAAAAGTTTATGAGATAATGTGTTAGAAATGTTATTTAGCAAATTTGGAATCGAAATACACTATTTTTAGAAAATGTCCATATGGATGTGTGTGTGTGTGTGTGTGTGGGTGGGTGTGTGTATGTGTGTGTGTATGTGTGTGTGTGTGTGTGTGTGTGTGTGTGTCCGTATACGCTGATATCTCATGATCTACTCGACCGATTTTAACGGGAGAGTGATCATTTTTTTAGATTTTGCTTCCACAATTGGGGTCAATATTCTATTTTTGTAAAATTTAATTTTTTTTTTATAGCCATTTTTTAATTTTCAAAATTGTTTTTTTCGATTTTTTTAATATTTAGAACAAATATTGTTTATATATCATGAATTCTCTGTATGTAGGATAAAATTATCTACAATTTAAAAAAAAAAAGTCGATAGCTATATTTCGTCATAAGTTATTGATGAAAACGTAATTTTTTGTAAATAGGTTATATTTCGAAATTAAAAAAAGATATTAACATGAATATTTTTTTGGTTATAAAGGATATTAAGTACTATAACTTACTAAATTTTTAGGTTTTTTTATTCATTATTTTTTGAGAAAAAAAATAATTTATAAAAAAAGTGATTTTTTTTGTCGTTCAATAACTATAGTACGAGGGGTATTCAAAAAGTAAGTTTCCCTAGTCTGCCGTTTTGCCCAAGCGCCATCTAGCGAGCTGGGACCGAACATAGTTTTAGTTTAGGATATACCGATAAGAGCGGAACCGGTCTTAGCTGCCGAAAAAATTTTTTTCATCAGTACCGGCTCGGAAACCATGGAGCTACCTGTGAAAAACGTGTCCACCTGTGAGTTGCGTACAGTTATTCGCTTTTTAACTGCAAAAGGGCTTAATGGCAACGAATGGGAAATTTTTGATCACCCACCCTACTCTCCAGATCTCGCACCAAGTAACTTTTTCCTTTTTCCTAAATTAAAGGAAAGTTTGGGTGGCCATCACTTCAATTCAAATGATGAAGTGAAAGACATCGTTAAATTATTCTTTAAAAAACAGGGCACGGATTTTTATAAACAAGGTTTGTCAAAGCTTGAGAACAGATATAAAAAATGTATTCAAGTCCAAGGGGACTATGTAGAAAAATAGTTTATAAGTCAAACAATAAATACATATGTTACTTTAACCTAAAAATTGTGTTTTGCTTTTTTCCCGGAGCAGGGAAACTTACTTTTTAAACACCCCTCGTAAAATTGGCTTAATCACTTTGAAATTCTTTGTAGGGGTAGATTTTGTATACCAATCGAGTGAGTTCTTTGGGCAAAAGGATTGATCCATAAATTTCGAAGATATTTGAGGTTAAAATTTTTTTCAATTTTTTTTTAAATCATAATTTCTCGAGAACGGCTCTATGTATCTAAATGGGGTGGGTGGTATTCGAAAGAGAATTAAATTACCTATATTTTTAAAAAAAAATTAATTCTCTAGCTATCACGGTTCTTTTGTTATTAACAAAAACGTAAAAATTGAAAAATGAAAAAAAAATTAGTTTTATATGTTCAACTATTACAAAAGTAAAATTGTCTTATTCGCTTCAAAATTCATTGTAGAGGTATATTATTGATAGTTCTCGGATGAGTTCTTTTGGCAAAGTGATTGGTTCATAAATTTCAGAGATATTTGAGGTTAAAATTTTTCTAGACATTTAGCTCTAAATATCAGTTGCAAATTTATAGGCAATTGTGATATTTTATGTATGTGAAATTTTGTGGAAATGTATAATCTATAAAAATTTGAATAAATTATGTTGGAGTTTTGTTATTTCTGTCTTTCTGAAGTATTAAATTTTAAATATTGGAATTAAAAATTAATTAAAGGAATCAGTAAATTAAGTTTGAGGAAGCTACGTGCCAATGAATTGGCAGCGGTTTTTTTTATTTTCTTTTGTTTTGTAACCAAAAAACGATTTTGAATTTTTAGTGTTTTTGATTTTTTCATATGTTACAGCCATTATTACATAATATAATAAACTTTTCTTGAAAGGTATTTAAATTACCTATATTTTCTTTTTTTAAATTTAAATTATCTTCACTCTGTCATTTGTTATTAAGGAAAACTTTTTTATATTTCATAAATTAATTTCTCAAAAAATTATTTACTTATCGACTTGAAATAAATAACTAGTTATTACACTAATTGAAGACTATATGTGGTTAAAATTTCAAGAGATTATCTTCATTTCTTTTTAAAAAAAAAAATTATTTTCAAAAAACGAATTTTGAATTTTTAGTTTTTTTGATTTTTTCATATCTTACAGCCATTATTAGATAATATAATAAACTTTTCTTGAAAGGTATTTAAATTACCTATATTTTCCTTTTTTTAAATTTAAAATATCTTCACTCTGTCATTTGTTATTAAGGAAAACTTTTTTATATTTCATAAATTAATTTCTCAAAAAATATTTTATTTATCGACTTGAAATTTTAACCAGTTATTACACTAATTGAAGACTATATTTGGTTAAAATTTCAAGAGATTATCTTCATTTGTTTTTTAGAAAAGAATTATTTTAGAAAAAATTTTCGTTTTCGTTGTCGCACGATAACTAGAGCAAAAATTATCCAATCGTCCTGAAATTTGGCACAGATGTAGCTTTTATATATCTTCAGATCGAGTTCGTTGCTCAAAAAATCGGTCCATTACGAAAAAAGATATTTGTGGTTAAAAATTTTTTAAATAATTTTCGAATGGCGTTTTATACGAGAATACTTGATTTATCGACTTGAAATTTTAGCCACTTATTACACTCATTGTAGACTATATGTTGTTCAAAATTCAAGAAATTATCTTCATTGGTTTTTTAGAAACAAATCATTTTAGAAAAAATTTGCGTTTTAATTGTCGCACGATAACAAAAGCAAAACAGGAGCACTTTCGATGATCAATTTCAAACTTTTATAACTTTGGAAGGAATCGATAATTTTTATTCTTTAAAAACGCAAATGAAAGCTCGTTTTCTCTTGTTTTATTTTCTCTACTTGAAATTATATTTAAGACTTTCTAAAGTTTAATAGTTGCCATTTTTAGAGAAGGGTTTTTTCAACACTTTCTTCAAAATAAAGGTAAAAGTTCCCAGAACCTTAGTTTTTTTTTAGCGTTAGGTCTAATATTGCAGCTTTCTTCATATTTGTATATCCAAAAACATATAGTTTAAGTTGAATCCGAACCCATGAACCTCTCCTTGTTAGTCTAACCGTACAAGATAAAGTATTAAATTTTAAATATTAGAAGTAAAAATTAATTAAAGGGATCAATAAATTAAGTTTGAGGAAGCTACTTGCCAATGAATTGGCAGCGGTTTTTTATTTGACTTTCAGTATCCGTGTGAAAGAAATTGAATTAGAAACACCAAAAACTTATTATTTATTCGTAGAATCCCTTTTCATAAAGTAAAACGTAAATAATTTTAAAGGATTATATGGGTTTCGGATAATAACTCTTACGGTTTCGAAAAGAAATTCTTACAGGATGTCACAAGTTTTTGTAAAAGGATTGTAAAGGTTTCGAAAAATAACTTCTCATTTCTTGCAAAAGTTTTTAAAAGATTGTTCACATTTTGTAAAATAATTTATCAAAGGATTTTTTAGAAGATGTAATGATATGGTGATAAACCAATTTTGACGATAAATTATACAACAATATTAATATTTAATTATAAATAAGAATTGTTACGTATGAACGATGCTCATGGCTTGACGGTCGCTACCCCACTGGAGCACCATCGCAGCTAGGGTAAGTGTGGCTACTACGGCGGTATTTTTTTCAGGTTAGTTTCAAACGATTATATTTCGTCTCCATGCAAAAAAATTATGCTGATTCTTTTTAATAACGAAACTTAGGTATCATATCTATCGATTAAAGTACACTTTTAGAACAAAAACTGATAAATAAATGTATAAAATGACTTTGAAAACAACATCTCTCTGTTGATGTTACTGCGAAGCTGCTGCAACTACTGCGTTGGTATTACGGTGCCATGTTAAAGCATAGGGAAAGCGCTCGCGCATGCGCAGAACTCCAAAAAATTACGTCGCTGGTATTACTGCGATTTTCCATAAGATTAAGCCCGGTGAGCTCAGATATCAAAGTCAAGGTAATCCTTATCACATTGACTCTCCGTAAAGAGTCGTTCGAACGGTTGAATCTCACGGCTTTACATACCCTCGCGGTTCCAATGTATTTATGGAAGTCCCAGCTGCTGTGCTCCATAGCGGCATAGCAGCGACCATACATAAACGAGGCTCTGGACAAGCAAGCTTCTGCCGCATGCCGCAGAGCAGCGCAGCAGTCGGAACTCTCATAAACACATTGGAACCGCGAGGGTGTGTAAAGCCGTGAGATTCAACCGTTCGAATGACTCTTTACGGAGAGTCAATATGACAAGGATTACCTTGATTTTGATATCTGAGCTCACTAGGCTTAATCGATAAGGTGCCGACAGTCATGCACGGCAGTCCCCGGGTACAACTCCTTACCTAGGATTGTTTGCCACTGACTCTATTGTGCGATGACACAGCGCGAAATAAGATGCTAAACCTCTAAGATGTTTTCACGAAAATTGTCTGTAGTAGTAACTACAACATTCCTGTAGTAGTAACTACAACATTCCTGTAGTAGTAACTACAACATTCCTGTAGTAGTAACTACACAATTCCTGTAGTAGTCACTACACAAGTCCTGTAGTAATTTTGTGTGGTCATAACTACAGTCCGAAATTACTACAGTATTTTTCAGTAGTTATTGTATAGTAACTACTACAAAACTGTTACTACAGCGTTTGTGTAGTAATAACTACATCATCTTTTCGTAAGGGTACCCACACTTACCCTATGCCGAGTTGGTCCCACGACGGAAAGTGCGGACTTGCACATTCCGGCGAGGCCTCGCGGGCTCTCGCGTACCGTGGGATCGCCCTTATCAGAGCTGCGAGGTGTCCGGTGCAGACGGACAAGCAGCCGCCACGGCTCGTCCGTGACACGTCCGAAGCCGCGGCGTCGGCGACCTCGCTGACGCGCTTGCCACCAACATTATCTTCATATTTATTTATTTATCACATAGATTTGGGCTGGCGCGTGAGCGACAGCATATATTTGTTTTGTTATATAATATATGCATGTGTGTTTTTGAGCTGGCGCGCAGCGCCAGTGTACATTTATTATATTGCAAAGGTTTGTATTTTGTAGTCGATATAGAGAAATTGTATAAAAATTATATAATGTAAATATAATTATATAATGTGTATATAATATATAATGTAAACATACATGGTTAAAATATTGCAATAATGTGGGATAAGAATATATGATAATTATAATAAGTAGAAAAATATTACTTAAACGTATACATAAAGATTATACAACATGTGTGAATATGAAATACAATAATTATATATAAACTGCATTAAAATAATAAAAGTTCATTTGGTATAGTAAATCGTTGTCTCTGCGATGCGTTGTTTCTGCTGCTATTCTGCTTGTTACAATGTTGACTCGCCTGCTGCATTCGGATCTCTAAGCTCTTTTAGAGTTTTCCGGAGATTTCTCAGCTCAGTCTGGCGTTCTTTGTTTCGCTCCTTATGTTGCCAGCCTGCAAGAAAGCATTTCAGAGTCGCGAGTGCCAAAACCGCTATCGCGATACCGACTCCTATCATGTTACTAAATGATAATAATGTAATGTAATAATATATATGTATATGTTAATGTATTCTATTAATGTAAGAAAAATCTGTCCTTTTCGAGCGTTTCGTTTCCAATCCAAGGTTTTGCTTCATCAAATTTTCTGTCGTTATCCAATAATAACGGAAGAGCTTGTTTAGATTTCTTGTAGGAAAAATGCATTGATTTACGTGTGCATTTAGTTGAAAATTTCCGATTTTTGTTATACAATAACTTGTATAACAAAACTTATTGTCGTCTTAATAGTTTATTATTAAGTACTTAGATTTCTTTATACTTAGCTCCTTTTTCAGAGTCGCAGAATAGTCGCCGTAAATGTACTGCGCTGCTGGATTCGTTATCTCTTGAGCCGTCCTCACTGGCTCGTACAGGGTGTTGAATTCTTACCGTTTCACACGGTTGTAATTTTACCTCCGGGATGCTCGCATGTACTGCCTCGTGGCTGACATTAATACATTCAGCGAAAATCTCTCCATCGTGATTTTCCGCTAAAAAGTTTCCAAAAAGTATTTTGGGGTGTAGATTCATGAGCGGTACCCAACCTACTTTGACATCATTTTTTACGCGTGCTATAATGACTCTACGTACTCTAGGGGGAATTGTGATTTTCTCATCTGCTACAAAAGGGACGATATCGTTACCTAGTCTAATATGCTTTGTCGCGGCGTCCATACAGCCGCAAAATTCATTTATAATATCCCATCCGAGAAGACCTTCCGTATCAATGGAAAAGGTGTCGAGGACAATATATATTTTGCATTGACGGTTTAGTAACTTTATTTGTGCCCTACCGAGCGTATGAGTTTTCCCCGGAGTGACTCCTTTTATTTCCAATAAATCACGTGTGTCTATAAAAATATTAGGTTGTAGATAGCTTCGTTTGATTACTGAGATATCTGCTCCTGAATCAGCGAAGAATTTGCATTCTCTGTTTTTAAAATTCGGACTTGCAAACAACACGATAGGAGGTTGATGACCCGTTTTCAAAAAATTAATAGAGACGAATCTGCGAGATTGAGATGTCATTTCTGCGACTGCTTGTAAGGGTCGCTCGGCGCCTGAGGACTGCATCAAGCGATCTATGAGTTTAAATTCTGCGAACTATTATTTGTTGATGACTGTGCATTATTCCGTATTTGACTAGTTTGGCTGTCGGGTGGTATATCATGTTGCTTCCCGTTCTGCCTGTTATCGCCTTGTGCTTGTGAATTGTCATTATTATTACTGTTGTTGTTGTTGTTGTTGTTGTTGTTGTTGTTATTGTAGTTTCCCCTTTGATTTCGGTTATTATTTCTATAACGACCATTCCTATCGTTGTTATTACGATTATTATTATTGTTGTTGCAATAATTTGGTTGTAATCTTCCCGAACGTAAGTCATCCCTGAGATTACAAGTGCTTATCCTATGTCCTCGTATTCCACAATATTCACATGATATATTTCGGTACGTATCTTCTGTGTGTCCTATATATCCACAGCCTGTGCAGGATTTTGTCTGCAATGCGTTAACGAACGCTCTTAGTATATGTGCCGTGTCTTGTGGGGCTGGTGCACTGCTAGGTGTGAGTGTGGCCAACGGCGCAAGCGGCTGTACTTGCTGCGGCACAGTATGGAGCGTTTGAGGTGCTACGGCTTGCAGCAGATGCTGAATTGGTGCTACTTGTTGCGTTTGTTGTGTCAGCAGAATTGGTGTAGCTTGCAGTAAAATGGGGTTTGCTGCTGTAGCAGTACTGCAAGATGTGGCTGCTCGTCGGGCGCTCTGCTTGCACTCGAACTCAATTGCGAGCCGAATAGCTTCGTTGAGCGAGGAAGGGCGTTCGCTACGTACTTGATGATCGAGCGGCTGAGACAACCCAAATAGAAATTGCTGTAACGCATCGCGATCTGCGCTGCGTTTTAAAAGATTGCGATCGCCGGGCTGGAGACTGGGTGCAGATTCATAGATAGTATGAAGCCGATTGTGTAGCTTCTGAACCCTTAAGCCGAAGTTTCCCGCAGTTTCATTTTGATACTGGGAGATAACCTTCATCTGAGCGATTATTTCGTCGGCAATGCCCACAGTGCTATACTGCATCCTTAAATGCGATAGCAAGTGATCCATCGATCGATAGCTGGTTAGGCGCGCTTTGTATCCGTCTGCTGCTCGTCCTGTGAGCTTGTTGGCGAGAGCAAAAATGACATACTCTTCATACTCACGACCGAATGTAGCTATAACGCGCTCTACAGCAGCGCAAAACAAATTCAAATTATCCGGATTCCCGTCAAATTGTGGAATCAGATTTATCGCCTGATTAAAGGTGAGATAATGTGAAGGTCCTCGAGTGTGTGTTACAGTTGCGGCCACTTTGGTGCCACTTGCGGCTCTTGAGTTATTCGCGCTCGAAGATCATTATTTGCGCGGCTCAAAAAGTTCTTTTTATCGCTTGCTCTCTCAGCATAAAATCTAGCCACGGCGTCGAGGGACTCACTTGGAGTACGTTACTGAGTACAGGAAATGAATTGGGCAGTGTAAAATTTGACACTTGAGATGCAGATTGAGTAGCCGTGGTATATGACGTCGTATTGGTAGCGATTGGACGATAAGCGGTGGCTACGCAAGTTACCGCTGTGATAGGGTTGATGCCGCTGGGGGGTGGTTTTTCCTGGGCGGTGTCTGCTACATACGGTGAAAAATTGTAAGCAGGCAGTACTGCTGCCTGTGCAGCCGAATTATTTTCGCTACTTGAGAGGGCCCGGCGCAGTATCAAGTGACGTGCAAGGTGGAGTGCCAGCAGCCGTATTGCTTTGTTGCTCTAAATTAACTGTCAGTGGAGCGTTTTCTATATCCTGCGCGCGTAGCAAGCCAAGAATGGAGGTTACTAACTCTAGTTTTGAACTGATGTATTCTAATACAAGATCCATTCTTTCGCGCTCATTTATGATGTCGAAAAAAACTTCTTGTTTTATGAGACTCCGTGGCTTTACGTTTCATTCCGGAGTCTGTTATAGATACCGTGCGCGCTGGTGATAGCGAGTGATTGCGGGACTTGGGGCGCGCGCCCGTATTTTCTAAGTGTTTTTCGGTCTTTGAACGGACGAAGATTCCGGATAGAGACATGATTGCGATCTTGACCGAGTGTTAGGGACGATACGGGAACGCATATTGGCACTAATGACTCAAAAAATACTTTCGAGCGGATAATAGTGGCGAAACGTATAAGGACTTACAAAAAGGCTGTGAGCTTCGTGGCTGCGTTGATCTGCATCGTCCTTGGATTAGACTAGTGATGTTGATTTTGGGTAGCGGTTTTCGTTCTTCCTTCCTTCCTTCAGTGTTGCGTTTCGAGAGGGAATAATTGGCTGCTTCGTATTGCGTTTGAGTGACAACTCCTTAATTTGTTGATAATGATAATCGATGTTGTCGTTGATGTCCTTTTGTATTTGTGAGTTGGGGTAACGCCTGTTTTTTTTGTTGATCGAGCTGTCCGTCTTCACTGTATTTTTTCTTGTATTATTGTATGGTTGCACAATTTGTTGTCCGTGTTTCTGACTGTATTCAGCTGAATATTTGTTTTTGTGTAAATAACATTGTTAGAGAAAAAGTGAATAACTGTCACTTTTTGCTGAAATCACTTTTCAATCAGTCACTATCAAATCACTGTCACAATTAATTGATTTTCGGATTGACTTTTTGGATTGATTTTCTTCGACAACTACAGCACTGTGAACTCGCGATTTGATGGCGCGATACACACACAAGGGATATCAGAAAGGGGCGTCCCGGTGTTGATAATTTTGGTTGTTAATTTGTTAATTGTAGCGCGGCGAATGTTGATCGCGCAACCACAAGGGATACCAGAAAGGGGTGTTCCGGTGTTAATAATTTTGGTTGTTAATTTATTAGTTGTAGCGCGTCGAATGTTGATCGCGTGACTACAAGGAATACCAGAAAGGGGTTCTATGTTATGTATGAACGATTCTCATAGCTTGACGGTCGCTACCCTACTGGGGATAGACTATGAGGCTGACTCGAGCCGACACAGAGTTTGGCGACTGACAACTGTCTCGGCACGGGCCGATGTTTTCAGATGGATGTTACCATGGTACGTAGGAACGTAGGAACCAGAGTCAAAGTGGCCTCTAGAGGACTGTAGTTCCTACCTTCCTACGTTCCAAAGTAACATCCATCTGAAAACATCGGCCCGTACCGAGACAGTTGTGAGTCGCCAAACTTTGTGTCGGCTCGAGCCAGCCTCATAGTCTATCCCCTGAAGCACCGTCGCAGCTACGTCGAGTTGGTCCCACGACGGAAAGTGCGGACTTGCACTTTCCGGCGAGGCCTCGCGGGCTTTCGCGTACCGAGGGATCGCCCTTATCGGAGCTGCGAGGTGTCCGGTGCAGACGGCCAAGCAGCCGCCACGGCTCGTCCGTGACATAATCATTCATATCTGTTAGAAAAACTTTTTTTTAAATAAAAAATGCAAATAACTGTTATTAGCATTTTTTGTCATAACTTTCATTTGATGAATATAAAAAGACAAATAAATGCAAATAACTACAAATAACTTTAAAGAACTGTTACTAACAGTAACTAATTCTTAAAAACTATTATTAAGTATTATTAGCGTCCCAAATCATGCATTTATCAACTGCAAATATTTTTAGCACATAACTGCAAATAAAAATTATATTTAGTTATTAACAATTGTGTGCATAATTTATTTTCGCCTGGAACGGTCTGGGATAGTATTGTTATACTTTTATTAAGATTCTTGCACTTCTATATTCGACAGATTGATAAAACCAGCTTCATAATTAAACTCACAGATCCTGGGCCAACTTTCTTTGGTAGAGTCGCTAGCTTACCTTTATCACTACTACAGAAGGTTGCGTGCTTTACAGACTTGAACATAATCTTTTGGTGGCCTTAATGCATAATAATTTGATTCAAACCATCCAACAAGAAAATTTTGTAACGAATTCATATGTATGTTCCGCTACATTAGGGGTGTCGGACTGTTCGAAATTCGAACTACTCGGTCCAAATTCTCGACTCGACGGACTCGAGTCGAATCGAACCGATTACTCGAATGTATCGAACTACTCGAACTCAATCGAATAGTTCGAAATGATCGGACAGTTCGATCGACTTCGAACTGTTCGACATGAGCGAATAGTTCAAAATGATCGGACTGTTCGAAGTTAAATCGAACAGTTTGATATGATCGAATTGTTCAATATATTTAAACTGTTGCAAATGATCAAACTATGCGATATAATTAAACTATATTCGAAGTCCGATTGAATAGTTCAATGACGGTTGAAAAGTGGTTTCTAGCACTTCTACCACTCTATTTTTTCCTGAATTTTTTACCGAATCTCCTTGGCCATGAGAAGTAGCAGCATGCCGTGTGCAATGTATGAAGCCGCCTCACTTTTTCTACAGAGTGCTGACAATCTCTATATTCATATCTGATACAATAAAATATTATCTGTTATAGCTACTTAGTGCGTTAAGCACGCCTATTGGTCTATGTTTATCTTTTTTTGTTACTCCTTTTGAGATTCGAGACTCTAGGGTTCGCATTCGACGTGATTCGAATAATTTGACGTAAATTGAATAGTCCGACCTGATTCGAACAGTTTGACGAAATCGAATAGTCCGACCTGGTCCGAACAGTTCGATAAAATCGAATAGTCCGACTTGGTTCGAACAGTTCGATGAAACCGAATAGTTCGATCTCGTTCGAACAGTTCGACGAAATCGAGTAGTCTGACATGGTCCGAACAGTTCGATAAAGTCGAGTAGTTCGATCTCATCCGAACAGTTCGATCACGTCCGAGTAGTTCGGTTACGTCCGAGTAGTTCATTTGGTTCGAACAGTTTGATTGTGTTCGAGTAGTTCGGATGATATTGAACAGTTCGAAGTATCGAGTATTCGACTCGAGTTTGAAAAAATAGTTCGATACTGTTCAAACACGTCGAGTCGAGTATTCGTGCATCCCTACGCTACATAGAACTCACTTTTAAACAAGGACAAGCTCAATGGGCAATCGGAAAAGGCTTAAATTTAGAAGTTTTAACTGCGTGCCTTAGAAAATTGTCATCCTTATTACATCGTTAAAAAAAAAACTCTTTTATAAATGCTTTACCAACTTTTTTATGCTATTATCCCTTGTTTAGTATTCGAAAATATGTTGTCGGATTGAATGTGCCTACCTTTTAAAAAAAAAGTGCATATCATTATCTCTGCTACGCTGTACTTTGGTCAAAATAAAAAATAAACTTTATTTGTCGATTAAAAAAACAAAAGTTTTGTGTTTCTTCAACTTTCTGGGGCTTAAATTACTCGTCTTGGAAAGACGAAAAAAATGTGACTTTGGTTATAAGTGTGCCTCTTATGAAAAGTGAATTATAATCTACTAAAGCACACAGTGTCGATGCGCCCCTCGCCTAAAAAATTATCATTTTTTGGTAACACACATAAACAACGGTAAATAGGCCTAATTTGAGTATTGCTCTTTTTTCTACATACATTTTCTTGAACTAATTCACGGGATGTCTAACGAAATTCTGATTTATTTAAAAAAAAATCAAAAAAGAAAGAGATGGTAAGGCAGTTTTACATGCATTCACTCACGGTTATTCGTACGTGTATAAGCATACAATATTAAAAAACTATGTTTAAAAATGAGGAGCACACCCTTTTTATTGTTATTTCGGGTACCTAGAACAAAAAAATGAGTTTTGTGAATGTATCTCAACATTAAATTTTGAAATTTCTATTTAGCTAAAAGTTATAAGTTCCAGAGAAATACTCATATACTTACCAAAATACGATCTAGGGTTTAATTTAACACAAATACGTTATTTCAGTAATTTTTTGTGATGACTGTTGCCTCTCTTGTTCGCTCCTTGTTTGAGCGCACGCGCACGCTACATGATTAACCAATAAACTAAAGTGCCGTCGCACTTCGACGCTTTGATAGCAGCAGCTGGTAACCCAAGATATAGACGATATCGATGGCGATATCGATAAAGAAGGCGTATACAAAGCATTGGTAGCTGTACTATGAGGAGTTGCATCGAAAGAAGTCACATTCAGAACCCTGCGTCCCACTTACCATGGTACACAAATGCCTATTGTGCCAGTACCACGGACAATACAGAACATCATTGCAAACAGAAAAGTATCACAGGAGAGAAAACCCGAGATAACAGAATTTTGGCGCAGAATGGGATAATACTGAAGATGCAATAGTTCCTGCATTCACATTAGATCACCAAGAAGCAGTAAATAGCCTTCAAACTATTGCCTGAGAATCTAACTTCTCAGATGATAGAAACCCAGGGGAAGTGAGACATGGTGGCACTCCTACTCAGATGCAGCATCACAAAGATGAGAAAAAAGAACGAAGAAGTTCCTCCCAAAGCCACATAAAAATAACAGACAGACACACACACCCCTTCACACACACACACACACACACACACACACACACACACACACACACACACACACACACACACACACACACACACACACACACACACACACACACACACACAAATGCGAAATTTTGTTTTCTCAAAAACGACGCATTTTTACGCCAAAAGTCTTAAAACATGTTTTTAAATATTTTTGTCTCAAAAATTTGGTTCACAGTTAAAAAGTTTCCTCTTAAGGAATCGGAAGATTTTATTAAAAAACCATTTAAATCTTTATTTATAGTTTCTCTTATATATCTTTCGATCTTCTTTTTAAAAGTTTTATGGACTTTACAGAATTCATTTATTTATTATTCATTAGTAGATCGTAGAATAGATCTACTCATTTACATCCATTATGTATATTTTTGCGTATGTACACTTACACACTGATATGTACTGCATACTCAAGAATATAAAAATCATCAAAATTTATATCTATTAGAAACTTATACTCTTTTAATAAAAAAACAAGTAAATATCAACGTTGTTGTCGAATCATAATGAATTATTATTCATTAGTAGATCATAGAAATAATATATTTACTCATCTACATCCATATATTTTCGCGTATGTACATACACACCTGTTTACACACTTACATACGTACTGCATACCCAAGAATAAAAAAATCATAAAAATTTTTATCTATAAAGAATTTTTACTTTTCTAAAAAAACAAATAAATATAAAAGTTGTTGTCGAATCATAATCAATTGTTATTATGACAATGTTATTTTTTCCATAAATTCAAATATTTTAATGGTGTAGGTATAATAAATCGATTCTTGTCTTCGGTAATAATGTACAAGCAAAAATTACACTTAAATAATATACGAGTGCGACTGCAGTCACGCAATCCTTAAGTAGTACATCTTTTTGTAAATGATTGACATTGTAACAAGCTTATTCATATACAAAAATAGATAAAGGTAGTCATAACAAATTTAGTACCTTTATTTCCTGATTAGATACAGTCGGAAAATCCAGTAGGAATCAAAATCAGACATGTATACTATTTGAAAAGAATATTTACCTATTTTTTTAGAATGTCGAATGTATTAAAATATGTTACATTTTTTATTTTTATCGTTTCCTTTCTACCAATTGATCATTGTAAGCAAAATTCAGATAACGAATTCATTATAGAGTATTTTCTATATCGGGGTTTATCAACTGTGGTTGGATTCACATGCAATAAACACCAAAGTAAATAGACGTTTGTTGTCATGTCAATATTGATTTAAGAAATTAATTAAATAATTGAATCATTTTCCTCAAAGTAATATTTTTTATTTTTCAGATGATATACAGCTAGTAAAAAAATTTAGTGATGAGAAACTACAATCAACAATTTGGAAATTAGAGGAAAAAATGCGAGTATCATTATTAGCTAAGGCTCTTCATCGCAAACAGGGAATTTTCATTGATTTAAGATGCCAATTTTCTGAAAATATTAAATTACTGTTTGATGAGGTAAATAAGTAACTACATTTTCAAACTAAAAATAATTTTTTTCCGAATAAACAATATTTTATTTATCTATAAAAAAAGAAATATTGAATTAAAAAAACATGTATAGACTTTTGTTTTTATTACATTTTAGTGTTATTTGTATATGTATGATTGTAAGATATATCATAAAGAAGTTTTCGTAATATATATAGATATAAAATAATTCATATATAATAAAATACGTTTTAGGCAACCAATTATAATATGTTTGATGAATTATATTATTGGCTAATACTTGGATCAAACTTAAATGAAAGCCTATCATTAATAAACGACAACTCATTTGGTTTATCTACGGATTTTGTAATAGCTATTTTTGAGGAAAACCAGTGCACTCTTTATGAAATTTATAATCCCTGCAAGCTGCGGGGTGGAACACTACAAACCACTCGATTAGGAATTTGGAATGAAAGCAGTGGCTTAAAGATACTTTTAGAGATAAATAAAGTACGCAGATGGAACTTAGAGGGAATGAAATTAAAGATGAGTGGAGTTGTACGTAAATATAATCTTTTAAAAAAAATTCTTTTATCTACTACTGTGCGTGAAGTAGGCCTTTTTTTCATCGTTTTCTCTGCGTAAAGTAACACTTCACGCGTGAAGTAATGAGTGAAGCAGTAGAATGCATATTTTGATCGTAAGAGGGTCGGTATTAAAGGCACAAGGTCTGTTGTCATTTTTTTTTTTAATTTATTTGGTATCGAGATTCCTTTTATTTATTTAATTTTTAAATACGTTAACGATGTGTTTATTATTTTTTATTCATCGTATATTAATATAATATTATATATTAAGAATATATATTAAGTCACTTGAATCGACGAATTCATAGAATTTAAAAATTTAATTATTTTAAAGATTTTTAAATATATTTTATGGAGAGGGGGGCTCCATCCCCTAACTCCCCCGGCGGGGGCTTCGCGCTCCTGCACCTCCGCCAGGGCCTGCGGCCCTGGACCTGCTCCTACGCCCCTCTATACCCTTTTCTGATCTTACTCTTTTATTGCCTATTTTTTCCCGTTGATTCGATTTTTTATTGAAAATTTTACCATACATATGGTTAGTAAAGCCTACTTCACGCATAGTAGAAGATAAAATGTTTTTTATAACTGAGTGCGTAAAACTCGACTTTAGATGCCTGTTTAGCGTGCGTTAAGGACCCCTTTTTTCACTAGTGCGTAAAGTGTTTACTTTATGCACTCGGTGCGTGAAGTAGTACGTAAAGTGAGTTCTTCACGCACTCAGTGCGTAAAGGACTCACTTTATGCACTCGTGAAAGAAATCCGGATACTTTACGCACGCTGAACAGGCATTTAACGTAGAGTTTCACGTGCTCAGTTATAAAAAATAGTAAACGCAACAAGTGTGAAAGCCAGTAATCCTTGCACGGGTATTGCAAAAATGACTCGCTTTACGCACTAGTTGCGTAATGTACTAGTAAGTAACTCATGCGTAAGACTTCACGCACTCGTGCGATAAACGCGAACGAATCGCCGGTGGAGCTCACTTTACGCACTAGTTGCTTAAACTACTATTAATTTATTGTACAAATTTTAGTTACCATAAATCATGTAATTATAAATGTTTCATGTTTAATGTGAAGGTAAAGAAGAAACCGTCTAATATGTCTGTCATCGAATATTTACACGATTACAATTTTAAACAATATGATCGCATGACAAGACTTGGATATGCAATGTGGGAGCATTTGGCTGATATGTTTAATTTTACGTGAGTAAGATGTAATATAAAGTATTATATAAAGTATATGGTCTATAAATTACTTCTTAATTCTTGTTATTGTTATTTAAGAGATGGTTGTTTAGAAGAATTGTAATTTGCAATAACAAATTTATTTTTACAAAAAGTACATTTAAAATTTTTATTAATTAGTTTTAGAACATAAAATAAGTCTGAGAATTATTGCAAAAATATTTTATAGAAGTTACCAATTTATTTAAAAAATAATAGTACATTTCGATACTAGTGCGTGAAAATGATTTTATCGTTGTGGGTATGTTTGCGCCCGAGCGAAGCGAGGGTGAAAAGGTCACACGAGGCTAAAATCACCTTCTCGCTCGTGTATTGAACAGTATTTTTTGATACGACGTGTACAAAGCTTGATTTAGCGCATGCTTTTTTATTCAAGCGATTGTCAAAAAACAAATTATTACATTCTACAAATTCATAAAATATAGACATGAAAATTTCAATTGGTAGACAATGCTAGAGTATTTAAATTATTATAGGAATGGGAGTTATTTTCGAAAATTCAATTATATCTTGTGAATTATGTTACATTATTTATATTGTTGTTAAAATTATTGTTTTAGTTTAGACTTTCGTGAAAATACTGTTTGGAATGATGGTGACCTTAATGGCCCAGTTATGAATGCCTTGGCTAAAGGTGAAGTAGATGCTAGTGGAACGGCTGATACAATGACAAAAGAACGGATCAGTTTAGTAAAAGCGGTCTATTCAGCTTTACCATTTCGGTATAACATGAATAGATATTCTTACAGATTGTTAAAAGTATACTAACAAGAAAAGTGCACAAACTTTAGGAAACGGATTTTAACAAGGTGTTTAGAGTCGATTTTGGATGCCTTAAAGTAAAGCTCAGTAGCGGTAATTAGTTCCCATAGGCCCTGTTTCTTGAGATATGAGGTACCTATTCTGAAATGTGCGTTATTTTGTTAAAAAATGATGTCTCTTTTATTGACTGTAACTCTACAAGTATTTATGCTACGAATAAGAACAAAAAAGATTATAAAAATAGGCAGAACAGATTTGATTTAAGCTTTGTTTTGTTAAAAAAAATTAATTTCTCAATACGTTATAAGCCATCTAAGATAGAGTAAGAAATTCATTAAAAACATTATAAACTTAATTTTTTTTCTAAAATAGTTCAAAATTACCCTCATTTTGAATGATTGTAGGGGTATATTTTCATCATTTTCTTATGCTACCGTAGATTGCATAATCGTCCTAAAAAATAAATATTTTTGAATAAAAGAACAGCTTGAAATAAAGGTTCTTCTGTCTATTTTTATAACCTTTTTTACTCGTATTTGTAAAATGAATATTTATAGAGTTATAGATAAAGATATTATAGCATAACAAAATAATAGATATATAATGTTAGGCAGCTCATATCTCGAAAAAGGAGATGCATGAGAATTAATTGCCGGAACTGGACTCTCGCTCGTAGGTACCAAAACTCGACGCTTCTTGTGAGTAAATACATTTTGGTATTGTGAATGAGAATATAAATATTTTGATTACTGATTTATAAATATTTCTCGTAACAATAAATTTATAACAAACCTTCAAATGTACAATCTATTTTTTACATTTCAGAACGTGTTTTATATTTCGAAGTACATCCTCAGATCATCTAAGTGTTCGTGACATCTTTCTTCCCCTGTCATCGACAGTTTGGTATTTAACGATTGGAATAAGTGTTTTATCAATAAATGCACTTGTCCTTTTATCTGTTTTCACAAGTAAAAATATTTATGAAAATTATTTACGTTCAATTATAATACATGTCGGTGCTTTTTGTCAACAAGGTAGGCTGAATGATAAAATAATTTTATTCCCATCTCTACTATAATGACCATTTTATAGCCTGAAAAGCGGGGCAAAAGTGGCGTCTGATTTCCTTTTTTACTTTATTCCCGCATTATGTGGGAATAAAATAAATTAGCGGGAATAAAATAATTTAGCGGAAATAAAGTAATTCAGCGGGAATAAAGTAACATAGTCTAATTTTGTACGTTTATGGTGAATTGGGTTAAAACTAATAGAATTATAACACATAAATACAAAATAATTTTTCAAATCTATGGAGTGGCCACAGTGGCGATGGGAATAAAGTACTATATGTAACACGGGACTAAAGTCGATCATTCCCTTGGGTGATCACTGCCCTCGCTTCGCTACGCTCGCTCGGGCAGTGAACTCACCCGCGCGAATAATCGGCGAATTTAGTCCCTTGTTACATAATGTACTATTATATTTCTTTAATAAAAATGTAAATAAATCATATTTTTTATAGGAACTGAGTTTTCTTTCAACAATCTATCAGGGCGAATAGCGATACTGCACATTTTATTATTTAATCTGTTACTTTACAATTATTATTTAGCAAGTGCTGTATCTAATCGCTTAAGCGAGCCTATAACATTTATAAATGACTCATTACATGAATTAAGAAAAAAAGACTTCCAATATGCTTCAGAACCAATGCTTGATTTTGATCAGCACATCAAGGTAAAAGAGAATAATGTAAAATTGTATTGCTTTCATCCATAATACTAAAAATATAATTTGCTAACTTTGCGGGTTCTTATTCTTTAAATGTAAACTATTCACGCGATCGTATGATTACGTACGATTTAATCATATTACGGATAGTTTGGTTTAGTAGCAAATTAAATCTACTTTTTAAGATAAGATTTTTTTACAGAGTAGTGATTGGGAAGTCAAATCCTTTTACGTAAGCAGATGGTCAAAAATTCCAGAATCTCAAAGGTTTATGTCTCCGGAAAAAGGAATGGAGTTAGTTTTGAAAGGAGGTTTTGCATATCATACCGAGCCAGAGATTAGTTACCCTTACGTTGAACGACATTTTGATGATCGAAAAATTTGTGAACTACAGGAGGTTCATTTAATAAGACCTCTCCAATTATCAATATTTGTTCATATTAACAGTTCCTTTACGGAAATGTTTAAAACTGGGTACATAAAAAGCTTTCTTCTATGATAACTTCTGTAAATATAAAATATTGATTTACAATAATTTCAGTTACTAAATTAATAATCTGTACATATAAAGTATATATCAAAATTAAGCTAACTTATTATATATTTCTTTACTCTTTACTATAGAATCATGATGTTTATATCGAACACAAACCATTGCTATAGAATATTTTATTTTATCTGTATTTTCTGATTTTGTTTAACGTCGACCTTTGTGAATTGCTACGGGACTAATTTTCAACAAAACATACAGTTTGTAAAGGTGGAATCCGAACCATCTAAATTTTTTAAATAAATAACGATGTTCCCATCCCAAGTTGACAGAAGTCAGCTGAAATCGTGCCATAAGAAAAAACTCGGCAGAAATTCCAACAAATATTTTACAACAAATAGAAAACAATATTAACAATGTATACAAATCGTACATGGTAGAAATTTTATGCATTTTCTATATTTTAAGGACGCTCTTGCATGGAAATTTACGAACTCGGTTATAACATTTTCAGTAGTTTAAGGTATGCTGAATCTTGTGGTATCCTTATTTTATCTTGTTACCGTGGAAAATGTTGAGAGATTAACCCTTGAAATATTCATTTTTTTACACGTGCTCTTATGGGACCGCGAGAAAAAATTAGTAAAGTTAAGTATTTCCCAAACGGGATCAAATTTTTACCAATACAATATATATCAATTTAAAGATAAAAGCTTATACGTAGCCGTGGAAAATATTGAGATATTTTGTGTTAAACTTTTATTATATGCGGGACATGTGGCGACATGGCACAGAGACCGAGGAAATAGATCACGTGATGTATCCGTACTGCAGTTTGTGTCCTCTCTCTCCTAGCGTACACACTGTAGAGCGCAAGAGCATCCTTAACTTTTTTGTTTTTTATTGAATCGGTTAATAGATTATTACAATGTCACAAAGCTTAAATTATTTTCGATACAGTATGCGTAAAATGCAACTTTACATATTATATCAATGTTTAAAATCGCTTTTACGCCGCCTGTATCGAAAAATATCGTCCGATACACGTGCGAATGATGATTCTACACTCGTGTGATTGTCACCCTCGCTTCGCTCGGGCAACAAACCTCACGCTCGTGCTAGAATCAACACTTTCGCACTTGTATCGAAGTATACTATTATTATTTATGTAGTTATGATAAAAATTTTTCAAAATTTTGAAACTTTTGTATAGAACAATGATTGGAAAAAAATTTGCATGTTTACTTGTAGAATGTGCCAGTATTTTTTATGACCTATTTTGAAAGTCTCTGATTAGCTGCTTTATCGTATACCTTCATATAAGAAAAAAAAGTGTGCGACTGAATATTTTTTGTTTAACAAAGTTTTTTCTGTTTTGTTTTTTAACAAACTTAAAAACGAGTCTTCAACTTAGACAGTTGCACGATATTGAAAAAAGTTACATGCTTCTAAATATCAAGAAATATTAATAATTTGTATTTTTGACAGCCTAATAGATTTAAGAGGTTAATTTTATTCATTAATTCCATATGTTATGGATCGTGTCACTGAATCTTGTCAAAGTATTATAAGCACTTCAATCATCTATTTTCAACAGTATTTGCGGCTTATCATTACATTCATATTTATTTTCCTGAATATTGGATGTTAGCGGCACAGCCCTAGTGGAAATGGCAATCGTGCCATAGCAAGCCATATTTTTCT
The DNA here is from genome assembly GCA_036365515.1 of Torymus aiolomorphi. Classification (NCBI taxonomy): domain Eukaryota; kingdom Metazoa; phylum Arthropoda; class Insecta; order Hymenoptera; family Torymidae; genus Torymus; species Torymus aiolomorphi. The sequence continues at coordinate 84,411,201 of CM070873.1, forward strand.
AATTTATGTCTTACTGTGCCAAACTATGCTACACTGTGCTACATATGTGCCAATGCGAACATTTGGCAGTAAATTGGCTTGGTATGACACAGTGTGGCACAGTGTGGCACGATACCAAGATTTTAAAATAAAAATACTTTTTTCCTCTTTTGTCAAAATCCTAGCATAGTCTGGCATGGATCAGCACAGTCTGACATGCATCAGAACAGTTTAACATAGTACAGCATGGTATGACATAGCTTGACATAACGTGTCCCAGTGTGTTACACTATGAAAATAAAAAAATGTTTTTCTTTCTCTTTCTTCAATTAAACACTGTGGCACAGTTAAGCACAGTTTATCACACAGTCTGACACAGTGCATCGTAATGTGGCATAGTTAGTCATAATTTCGAGTCTTGAGAACAAAAATTCGTCGACTTTTTGTGAAATTGGAATAACTTGGCACGAATTGGTAAACTGAAACTGTGCCATACTATATCGTACTATGCCAAAATGTGCCATACTATGTCACACTATGTTAAACTATGCCGATGCATGCCAGACTGTGCCGATCCATGCCCTTTATTTTAAAATGTTGGTATATTACCATACTGTGCCAAACTGTACCACACTATGCCATACTATTCTACACCATGCCAATCTGTGTGCTAAATTGTTGCCAAATATTAATTATTTAATTTAAGGCGTACACTGAAATCATACAGCAAAATTAACTTGTAAAGTTATTTCTTATAGATATATTTAATAGCATGGGTACAGATGATATACGTACAATAATTTGTCTGACTATATTTCAAGACCTTGAATTTTTGAATTACTTATAACAAGATTTTCTTATCTGTACTCATTAAATTATGTATTTTAGTAATTGATAAGATTAAATAGCTTGATCTTTAATTTGTGAAATTTCATAAAGCATAGTCTTTATAAGAAAATTATATGTTATTTCAAACTGATTGAATTGTACATAGAAGACTGTGCCGCTCCCACTCAATATTCAGGAAAATAAATATGAATGTAATGATAAGCCAAATACTGAAAATGAATCTTTGAAGTACTTTTAAGATTGTATTTAAGGCCGTAAGGTCCCGGCCAAAACTTAGTTTTTGACGATAAAACTGCGATAAATAATTATGTAAAGCAATTGATTAATTTTTAGTTCTCGCGATCAATGTATTAAAGGAATTGGAATATTATAAGCTTTAAAAATAAAAAATCGAAGCAAAATTGTAAACTCGGCCCTATTTTTTTTTTAAATCGTCAAAATGCACTAATTTCAACGTGATGACGATTTTTTTTTAAATAGTGCCGAGTTCACAATTTTGCTTTGATTTTTTTATTTTTAACACTTATAATATTCCAATTGCATTAATACATTGATCGCAAGAACTAAAAATTGATCAATTGCTTTACATAATTATTTTTCGCAGCTTTAACGTAAAAAACTAACTTTTGGCAGGGACCTTACGGCCAATACAACCTTAATACTTTGATAAAATTCAGTGACACAATCCAAAACATGTAGAATTTATGAATAATATTAACCTCTTAAATCTATTAGGCTGTCAAAAATACAAATTATTAATATTTCTTAATATTTAGAAGCATGTAACTTTTTTCAATATTGTGCAACAGTCTAAGTTGAAAGCTCGTTTTCAACTTTGTTAAAAAACGAGACAGAAAAGACTTTGTGGAACAAAAGATATTCTATCCCACTCTTTTTTTTCTCATATCAAGGTGTACTATAAAGCAGTTAATCAGAGACTTTCAAAATAGGTCATAAAAAAATACTGGTTCATTCTATAAGTAAAATGCAAATTTTTTTCCAATCAATGTTCTGTAGAGAAAGTTTCAAGATTTTGAGTGAACAAATGAAAAATGTTGGATTTTAACCTAAAATTGCAAAAAATTTAAATTTTCAATGTTGCATAGCTTTTTTATTTATGCAAATATCGATCTAAAATTTTGAGAACGATATTTTTTTCATAAAAAACTATAACTAAAAAAAATTTGGACTATTTTAAAATTTTGAGCTGACTTCATATGAAATATATATATATTACATCTAACAATATTAATAATTCTTCCTTTTTGGTTTTATGCAATTTTGGTTTAAAAAATTTAAATGTGTATAATACCGCCTCACATAATTTTCTCTCAAATAAACTATTATAATTACATACATTGTCTTATAAACTTATACTATTAGTTTATTAATTTGCTATGCATCTAACTGAAAGAATTTTTTAAGTTATTTTATTATTTTACAGATTTTTGAGGCTTACGGAAGTTGGTATAAGATATCGTCAGATTCAGCTATGGTCAGCTAGAAAGCCAATTTGTCGCGGAGATGTTCTTACGGCTGACAGCATAACAATAAAAGAAGTTGCACCTGCAATAATATTTCTACTTTTCAGTATATTAGTTTCGTGCTTTATGTTAATGATCGAATTTGTATTCTCAGATTACTGTATAGGGAGCATATCTTCGTTGAAAAGTGATTGTAATTTATTGAAAAATTCAATAACAAAATGGCCAATAGTATCAATAATATATAACAATTTAAATAGATTGAAAAAGTATTTTATAAGTTTTGTATTAAAATTACGCTACCTATTTCAATGTGATAACACTTCCGTGAATTAATTTTTTAATTATAAATTAATCAATAAAATGCACTCTTGTTTGCTATTGAAGATATTAAAAAAGATTGTGTTTCTTATTCTTCATCCTTAGAGAAAATAGTAGTTTTCGGTTAAGCCGTAAAATCATAGAGTTATTATACATAGAGTACAGGCAAGGCATAGGCGCTCTTGTAAGTGGAAGCGTCCTATCGATAGAAAGGGAGAGGAGATCGGTGGGCCCTCTCTATCTTTATCTAATAACGCATGCGCAGATTCAAACTGTAATTTCAACAACACAAATGATTAAAAAATTACTAACTTTTAAGAGAAAATGATTATTTAAATATTTTTTACGATTAAAAAGTTAAGAAATTCCATGAATTCATTAAATAATATTTTTATAAAATTCAAATAAATGTAGTTAACCTTAACTCCGTCAGTTCTTGTTATGGTTGCAAGACAGAGACAGAAAGGGATCTCTTATCTTCTTTCTCTTTCTATAGATGGGACTCTGTTTTGGCGGACTCCCCTACTCTATCTATAATAACTATCTATATCTATAATTACGCAAATTGAAACGTTTCCAAAAAACAGCATAGAAAAGACTATGATCTTCAAACGGAGTAAACTTGTACATCAAATTTTAATGAATATGGAAGTAACTTATATAAAGTATAAGTTTGCATAAATTAAAATTTGATTTAAAGATATAGTAATAACTACATATGATTTGAGAATAGTAAATTATTGTATTTTTGTAAAATAAAAATTGCAGCAGATAGTTTACACTTCGTTTAACTGATTTCACAAATAAAATAATGTTGTTAAAATGTTATAAAAGTTAAAAAAATACATTTAATAGGTAGTCTATTCACCCTTGAGTGGCACACGATTTTTATTTTTATGATTTACCCCCGCCCCACATTGCATGCCGAATGCCGTATGCCGTATGCCAAAGGCTGTCGAAAAAATATTCGCAGTCCGAAATCTATAAACTTTATAGTCATAGGTTAAAGACGAACAGACCTACTATTTTGCAGACATCGTTATGTTAAATCAGAAATAGAGAGTTGATCTAACTTGGAGTGAATAATTCAAGGATTAAATAAAAATAAATTGGAGCACATTATTCAGCAGGTAAATTTATTTATATAAAATCGTGGTTAATTTTCTAATAAGTAAATAAGTATTTTTTATTTCATTTATAATATATTTACAGAGTTTAGATTTTATTTATACAATACAAAAGTTGTATTTTTTGGTTAGAAAATATCCCCAAAAAATGGATGTATTGAAATTATTGTACATTTATCAAATATTTCTGTACATTTTAAAAGTAGAGAAATTAGTGAAATTGAGAAAGTATTTAACAACTACTCAGAGAAGATGGTGGGTGAAACCACATCTGAGAATCCACATTAGAGATGCAATTGGTGGTTATCAACTTATATTTATGTACTTCAAATTGAAAGATGAAGAAGAATTTTATCAGTTTATTGGAATGCCAATTGCACTATTTGATAAACTAATGAATATGATAAGAGCAAAATTAACTAAACATGGTCCACGAAAACCCCTAACAGCTGAATTTAAAGTTGCTGCAGTTTTAAGGTATATATATATTTATGTACATTTTTACATTTTGTATATGTAATTTGGGAATATTTATTTTAATGAAAAATAATGTAATATCTAATTTTTTTTAGTTTTCTACGTCATGGAGGTAATCCTCAATATTTTGCCACATTTTATAGGATTGGAGAGTCAACAATGTTCGAAATAATAGATGATGTTTGCTCAACCATTCTTGAAAAACTTATGCCAGTATATTTTCCACCTCTCAACAAAATTGCTTGGCTAAAAATAGCCAGTGATTATGAGAAGCTATGGAATCTTCCTCATTGTTTAAGGGCATTAGATGGAAAACATTTTGGTATTAAAAAACCACCTCATTCTGGCTTTGTATTTTTTAATTATAAAAATTTCTTTAGTATTGTTTTGATGGCAACATGTGATGCACATCGACGATTTACGTGGTTCAATCTGGGAGACTATGGTGAATTTTCGTTATTTACAAAAAGATCTTTTTTTCATATATTTACATATATTTAAATAATTTAATGATTATTGTAATAATACAGGCTCTGCAAATGACGCAAGTATATTCAACAAAAGTGATTTTAAAGAAAAGCTTGATAATGATGATTTGGACATTCCAGAGCCATGTGCATTGCCAACAAATGAGTTACCAATACCATTCTTCTTTGTTGCGGACAATATTTTTGCTTTGCAGAAGCATGTTATGAAGCCATACAATAGAAAAAATTGTTTAAGTTATAATCAAAAAATATTTAATTATCGCATTACCAGAGCGAGAATCAATATTGAATGTGCATTTGGACTATTACAAAATAAGTGGGGAGTACTCCAGAGAAATTACGCTTTTAAATTGAAAACTTACGAAAATATTATAATGGCATTACTATGCTTACATAATATGATTATAACGACTCAGTTAGAAAATAACATCCACCAAAATGATTTAGAAGAAGTTAATATAGATGGTAATGATCCAGACAAAGACATGGAGGACAATGAAATTGAAGTCCATGTACACAGTGAGCGTCAACGGAGTATACTTGCTCAGTATTTTGTTTCTAATGAAGGTTCAGTTCCCTGGCAAGATAAATACATTTAATAATAGGTAAATATTACAATGACATAAAGGGATTACAATTAGGATTTGGTTAATAAAATTAACATACATTAGATTACTCAAATTATAAATATGAAATTTATTGTCAATGAAATTAGTAAATTATCAAGGTTACATTTAAAAAATTAATTTTCAATGTATGTATGAAAGTAGATGGCTTGAAAAATGTCGGATATACAAAGTAACTGGCTCGCATCTGATAATTTTGACAAATCATTTTCTAAATCACATTGTATAGTCGCTTCTGAAATGTAATTCCAAATCTCATTATCATCATCAGTTTTATCGGTACTTTTTCTGTGTGGTGTTCTTTCTTTTTCTTAAATTCTTGAATGTCTTGAGAAGTACTTGGTTCATCATGTTTGGATTCATTGTAGTCTCTAGTCTCATTGTCACTTCTTTCAACTACTTCCGGTTGGAGTATTCTTTTGTTGGAATCAGAAGTACCTGGCTCATATGCACATCCATCATTTTTTCCGTTAAAGTCTAATTTAGGAATCCAATATTTGGCTACATCATCTTTCTTGTGTTCTTCCACCACTTGAATTTCATCGTCTGAGCTTGTTTCGTACATCACATCTGAGAAATTCAGTGGAACATGCTGCTTTCGAATGTACTCTTGTGTTTTTTTTTTGAGGAGCTTTCAAATGGGGAATCAGAAATTGTAAATAATCTTTTAAGTAATAATCCTTTCCCTTATTTACTGCATTTACAAATGAACTTCTAATCGCTTCCCATCTCTTCTTTACTTGCTCTCCTGAAAATTATAAATATCTTTATGTTATACACACAGATATATTCTATTTTATTTCATTAAAACCAGAGTAATACATACATATTTTTTTTTAATTATTTTTTGTAAAATTATATAATTTATATAATATATAATAGTACATACCAGTATATTCTAAATCCAATCTCTTTAAAATCTTCTTGCTAATTCTTGTGTAAGCTAACGTTTTAAATGCTGTAATTTCTGCAAATTTATACCCTTCATCAGTGTAACTTGAGCTGTCGTACAAAATTTTCTGAGCTTCCACACCTTCTATAATTAATTTATCTACTGGCAATATATTTACTTCTTCTAAACTAGTCATTTTGTAAAAAATTAAGAAAGCAAGTGATGTTGAATAATTCAATCAGTTTATAATGCTAGTAACTTCTTCTCCTTCTCACGTTTAAATAATCGGTTAAAATAAATGACGATCGCGTTCCGAGTTTGGTGGCGCGCGCAACAACCACTACTTCACTAGACAGTCAACTGTCAATTCAGTGCGTATTATTCGCTAATTTTTCACGAAATAGTGTGTTGATTTCCACATCATAGAAAATGGAAAATTCAATTGATTTAGCCATAGATTTTTTAATTATTCAAATCATAAAGAGGGAGCCCTTTATGTATGACAAAAGAAATTCTCAATATTTAAAAAAAAATCTATTAAAAACCGAATTATTTGAGACCATTTCACAAGCCATTTTTCAGGATTTTGAATATAATTTATCAAGTTGAGATTTTTACATTTTAAGTAAGTTCAAATTTTCATATAATAATACTAAATAATACTATTTATATTTTAGATGAAGCCATTGAAACCAAATGGAATGATCTATTGAAAAAATATACAAGTGAGAAAGCAAAGTTAAAAGAAAAACCAAAATCAGGATCTGGTACAAATGCTGTTCCTGAAAAATGGGCTTTATACGATGACATGATATTTTTAGATGAGCCAGCACTAAAACATCGGAGAGTTACTAGTTCTATGAATTCTCAAACGAAACCAAAAAATAACTTACCGAGTGCTGCAGATGCTACAGATGCTACTAAAAGTGATAATAAAATGGTACGATTTAGTTTTCTTTAATTTTAAAATAAAATAAATTTAAAAATTAAATAGAATTTTATTAATTTATATTACAGCCACCGCATAGTCCCTTCTCTAAAAAGAGAAAAGTGAATGAAGTCGATGCAATAGACAAGGACATCCTCGAAATGAAAAACATCATTAAAGATGCTCTTAAAAACATAGCACCTTCTACAGCTTCTGAAGTCTCCAAAGCCAATGTCACTACAAATGAAGTTGATACAAGGAATGTGTATGCAAAGGCAATTATAGAAGCACTTAAAAAAGTTCCAGGTCGAAATGTATTTAATTGTATCATTCGCATAAATGAAATAATTGCTAAATACAAGAACAATGATTGATTAACATCAACATTTTGTGGTGCTACTTCCAATGAAATGTAACACCATGGATGTGCTTTCTTTGGTAGATATAGTGTATAAATCTTCAATAGTTTTTTTAAAGTTAAAATGATTTCATTTCTAAATTTATTTTATTGTTTTTTCTATCAATAAATACATTAAAAATAAATTCTTATATACTTACGGGTTGATTCAACTAGACGATGATTAATGAATAAAATAAGAGTTAATCTTTTGCTTGAATAATTAGCATTTGTTACTAAAACGTGTAGTTTAAATTTATATGTATTATCATTTTTTGAATTTCCAATAATTCTTTTGCAATATCATTGCCAAATAGAAGGCGAATATTGTTAACATTTGTAGAAGAATGAGGAGTTCGAACTTGAGTTGCAGATTCACCATGTTTTTTCAAAGTGAAACCTACAGTTCGATTGTGAATTGCATATCTGGTAACAACTTCTGTAATTTTAGCATACTCTTCAGGAAAACTAGACAAAGCTTTTCTTCGAGTTGCAACATTATAAAACAAATTTTCTACTGTTATAACTGTGCCTTGATTACCAGCACAAGGAACTGGAGATCCTTTTAATTTACCATCTAGATATGATACACTTACAATTAAATATATTTCAACCTGGAACTTTTCATTTGCATAAATGAAATAATTGCTAAATACAAGAAAATTCATTGATCAAAAAACTGTATATTCATCTTCAAAGATATTTGTTCTTTATTCAATATAATAAATGTTAAAACTAAAAACATGTATTTCTTTATTTATTGTTTCCTTATCAAATTTACTTACAGAACTTGTCTTTGTTAATAATATGATATATTATAGTTTTACCTTCACAGTTAGAATCCTTTATATAGTTTCTTCATTGTTTGAACAATCATCATTATTTATTTGCAAGTAACATAAGTAATATAGTAATATTTTTTTATTATAAAATAAAATTCATGAGGTATAACTTCATAAATAAATATAATAGGTATTGAGTTTTTTCTATTTGCGTATTTATTTGAAACATTAATAATGTTTAAAAAATAATTAGTAACCAAATATAAAATTTAAATCATCAAAGAGTCGGTCTGTTCGTCTTTAACCTATGACTATAAAGTTTATAGATTTCGGACTGCGAATATTTTTTCGACAGCCTTTGGCATACGGCATACGGCATTCGGCATGCAATGTGGGGCGGGGGTTAAGTTCATATGTATTAGATTATTAATAGTATTTATTACTGTCCCGGTATAGGGCGCACTTTTTACGTTGTCCCAGTAATGGCTATTTTACTTTAACAAGTTATTTCTATCTCGAGAAGATTTCTGTGATTTCAGACTTATAACAAGGATTGAAATATGTGTTTTATTTTTTAAGAAAAGTGAAATTGAAATTCTTAATTCAAAGATTAATTTAATGGATTTACACTATAATAAAAGTTTAAATTATGTGTTTAAATTGTGGATTTTAAACTTCGTAAGGTGTAAAATTTACAATTTAGATATTTTAATACAATTTAGATTTTTTAATTTATTAAAGAAGCTTTAATAAATACTTATTCCAATATATAAGAACGCAAACAAATAATGTGACTCGGATTCGGATATGGAGCGTGATTACCATCCTCGCAGCTCTGGGAGAATCAAACGCTGGTAGTTCACCCGGTCAAAACAGCAGTTTTAGTTTTTGTATTTTTTAAATAATGTTTTATTAAGTTGATAATCCAAGAGTAAGTACATGTTACAAATATATATTAGAGAGGGGGTATCTAAAAATAGAAAAATTTTCATTAGAAAGCTTTAGATGCCAAAAATTTGTATACAGACTCATAATTTTACAAAAGTTTAGAATGTAGAAAAGGCACATATTAGAAGTAGATTTATTTTAGAAAATTCATTTCATGGAAAAAATTGAATATCGAATTAAATTTATAGAAGATATTACTATCGAAAAAAATGATATAATTTCGTACGCTAAAAATGAAGAATTCCCCTATTATAGAAAGTTCACAGTTCCGAAAATGCTGAATTTAGTGGAAATTCAAAGGATCAATTATTCGAATTCTACTCTATAGAATGAAATATAATAATATGAATTTTAGAAAACCAAAATATAGAATGATACTTTTGGAATTTCTAGCTATTCGAATATAATGATTCGAAAGATATGAATGTAGAAAGGCAATACGTCAAAAGTTCAATGTTTCGAAAAACAAATGTCGAAGGTTCAAACTTTCGAAAAATTAATTGAAAAGGTTTGAACTTTCGAAAAAAAATAATTGAAGTTAAACATTTAGAAGGTTCAAACTTTCGAAAAACAAATTCAGAATGTTCAGACTTTCGAAAACATATGTACTATTCAGCTAGGGTAAAGAAAAAGTAATTAACGCTAGATTGTAAACTTTCGACATTTTGAGCTTTCGACATTTTGAACATTCGATATTTTTAACTTTCGACATTTTTAACTTTCGATATTATGAACTTTCGACATTTATCTTTCGATATTTTGATCTTTCGATATTTGGACCTTTCGATATTTAGACTTTTCAATATTCTGAACATTCGATATTTGAACATTTGATATTTGATATTTACGAGATTTTCAGCATTCTAGATTTTCAATTTTCGATCTTTTGAACTATCTAAAGATGCTATTAAATTCTATATTTTGATCTTTTGATATTATGATTTTCTAATTTATGTACAGATATTTTCTGTAGATTTCGTTTCTGTAATTTAATTTCTAAAATTTGGGTTTTCGAAATTATAGTATTCTAAAATTATAAATAAATATTTTTTCTACAAATTTACTATTCCTTAAAATTATAATTCGTAAAATCGAATTCGAACTTATAAATTTTCAACTTTATGAATTTCGAATTTCTTTTTATTGAAATTACAAGTTTTCCATTAAAACAAGTTCTGATAAATTACCTTTCTTTAAAAAAGTTTTCTATTTTTCGATACCCCCTCATATTAGAAGGAACATAAGACAATTTTTTTCAGACAAATTCAGGCAATAGTCACTATGCTATTGTTACAATTAAAAACAAAACCTTCAATAAGTTTCTTTAATTTTTTTATTTTTTATCCGATCTTAATGAAATAAAGCTTATTTTGTTCGTTAAGAAATTTCAGGGGGAGTATCGGTGGGAAAATTTATGATACGACTCTTATACATTGCTGTCAGTATAAGTCCATGTTCATATGATTATATATTATATATATATATATATATATGTGTGTGTGTGTGTGTGTGTGTGTGTGTGTGTGTGTGTGTGTGTACATAAACATGTTTACTTACCGTATACAATTCAATACAATTCTTATCCCATAAGAAATGCCTTCTTCTCTTTTCTTTATATGCGGCACTGATGCTTTGCATACAATAATGTCGGGTATATATTGTTACGGCCCACCGCACATGTCTCTGCGCATGCACACTGCGTATACGCTACGTAACTACCTCTTGGCGCGAAACGTCAGCGCCGTCTACCGGATTTTTTTTTAAACACTAGGGTCCTCTGTGCAGCCGAAATATGTTTAAATAAGTGAAAAATATGATGTTTTTAATCGCGTATTTAATGTCTGCGGAGGGTTTGTCTTGCAAAAACCATGACGCTGGTGATAAAAACTGGGTTCCAATTAGTGGATACAATTATTTTTCGCACAAAAAGTTTATCAAAAGGCAAAAAATTAATCCAGATGGGGCTATACAAATTAAAAATTTGATTGTGAAGCCACCTTTGTAATTTGAGTACATCAATATTCGCTGCTCTACTTTTGGTGGAGTGTCGCATGCCAACTCAGTGCAATCTATGATAGCTCGACAGTTAGGATAATTCCTAAAGCTATCGGGCATTGTCTCCTTAATTGCCTGTTTCGAAGGCCAAAATAACCAATGTTTAGTGCTTGAAATCAAAGTTTGTAATACATTGAAAAAAATATTTGTTGCTGCTTGTCTTGTAATATGAAATATATAACTTAATGCTGTAAAACTTATTCCAAGTTTTAATTTCATCAAAAGCAATAATAATCTATTATGTCTTGATACTTCTTTAAAATATTTTGGTTGACCATTCTGACCTGGTACTATAAACTCCAGTAAAATATTAAAAAATGAAAGCGATATTCCTCCTAGAGCTTTCATACTTTCATCAGATGTTATACTATCAAAGCCAGTGAAATTGGCTTGCATTTCACAGTCAGAACCTGAACTTTTTGTAGCTGTTTTTGTAAACGTAAACTTAGCTTCAATCTCATCTAAAGATTTTCTGAGATCTTCCTCACTTAATGTAATGTTGGATTTCGACGGTTCTGTATATCTTGTGATGGTAGTTTGAGTTGAAGCTTCATTGTTAATACATAAACAAAATAAAAGTGTAACATTTTCAGTCTCTCTGCAGTCAAGCACCGGATTAGTTTGAATACCAATTTCCTTATGCATTTGCTCAATATTAATTAATGGTTCTGAAAATTGAGTATGAAACTTACAATTCATTATTTACATTTCAATTAGATAGATTTTAATAATATAACTCACCATAATGTACCCCATGGGTAATATCATCATTGGCAACTTCAGTATCAATAGAAACAGATTCTACAATTTCTTTTTTCTTGTTACGAGCTTCCAACCTTTCAACTCTTGATGGATCATAATTGCTCGATTTCCTATATATTTCTGGAAAAATGGTTGGATTATACGACACTTTTCTAGGGTCATTAGATTTTTCGCCTCCTTCAAAATGAGCACTACAAATCCTAGAATTCTGACTCGGCTCCCATTGTTTATTTCCATTTCTGTAAAGAAATTATGAAATCAAATTGTATTTTGAATTAACCTATGAATATTTTGTTTATCTGATATCATATATACTTATTTCTATTCTTTTAATATTAAGTTGAATATTATTAATCATATGAATTAACAAATAATATAAGCCTATCAATAAATAACGATAAATTACTGTAAATAAACAAATACTTACCCAATACGACGTACAGCAACAATCCACTTCTTTTTTCTTTTTGCTTCGTAAGATCGGAAAGGAAATTTATAAAAGTGCAGTTCAGGATTTTTTTTTTCTGTATTTAAACAGTTCACCCCACAACAACGTCGATTTGAACGAACAATTTGTTTATTAACAAATTGCTCCGTTTCTTCTGCAGCGTCCATGTTGCAGTCTGCTTATGCTAGGACCTCGATTATGACCAAAATGTTCGATAGGCGGCGCTCGCCGCGGTAGTTACGTAGCGTATATATGCCATTGTTATGAACGACGTTGTACATGAAAGAGCCGCGGAACTTAAGGCAACCCTACAATGGAACCTTGCTATAAAACATTAAATTATTAATAAGTTAAAAAATAATTGTTCGAACGTGCTCCCAGAGAATAGTAACCTTGAATATGATTTAGAATTATTTATTAACCAACTTAACAACCACTCGAATAGGAAACTAACAATAAGAACTAATAATGATGAATTTATTAACTAAGGACTTTTTAACAAATAGATGGTTCCTGTATAAGAAGGATCGTAATAATAATTAACGACAGGCGCACGTAATAATAATTAATTAGGAAAGCTCCCTCGGGTAGGAAAAACTTTGTTATAGGAGTGACCCCAAAGGCAAGCGAGGGACGACAACACGAGTGACCGCAAAGGCGAGCGGCAGATGACAACACGAGTGACTCCTAAGGCAAGCGACTGATGACAACAAGGTCAACCCAACGGACGGAGACCAGTAAACACTTCCGAGAGGCCAGCGGTATAAACACTTCTAGGAATTGTTTAACGGTCAGAATGACAATAACAATTCCAGGAGCCAGCGCGCAGTGACGCGCAACGACCTGACGGCCCGAGCCGTCATCAATGGCCAATCACGGACCAGCAGCATCCTACCCCACTGACGGGGGCGGCTCACCACCCGCTGCCTAACACTCTCGACCCTATTTTCCGGTCAGAGGGCTCTTCCATCGCTACGCCCTCGACTTTGGAGTGGGGGAGGCTTCTGAGGCGACCTGGCACTGTATAGCCTCTACACCATACTGCCACCTACCACCAACCTGAAGCTCCGCCCACGACCAAGGATGTAAATTGAGCATCACCGCCGGCGTCGAGTTAATCGCTACCGAGCACATGAGACGCTTCGTAGCTCTAGACCTGGGACGTTACCAACTAGCTTGGTACTCTGCTGCACTTGTGCATGTTGCGCCCAGAAGCTCTAATAATCGGTTTATCAGCTAGTCTGGTCCTTGTCACCGTGTACATTGCGCCGTTGAGCTTTTAGTTGAAAGTTATCAAGCACTCTAAGGCTTTGTAACAATATTGCATCAGTGCGCGTAATCTGGCTCTATCTTATTGTCAGATTGAGTTTATATAAAGCCACGAATACACCAACCAAATAATTGTTAAAGACATTTAATTCCAGTGATATTAATTCAATAAAATACGGAATAAACTTTAATTTTCTTGAGTTCGAGTTTTATTTAAACTTCCCGCAATTCTGTACGTCTTAGCACTTAATCGAGCAACGTTCCCAAATTCTAATTGGTCGACCCGACGACCATTGCAGAAGTGCTTTTCTGCTCTCAGATCCCAACTCGGGTCGTAACACCATATGAGCGCGTATACAAGTTTACGAGGGAAAAGTACAGGGGCGGGATGACGTCATGACGAACATTAGCGTGCTGTAAGCAGAATTCGGAACTGAGTGACGTCCGAGTATTTTGAAATACGGAATTACCGAGTTGAACATCTCAGGCTTCCAACATTGCGTTGAACTATGTCTAACTTTGTATTCTACAAGTTCAATGTTTAACCTACATTAAGTATTGCCAGTTGAACATCAGTCATTTCGATTTCGGAATTCTCTCATTACACTATATTTTTGAACTTATATATTACCAATTTTTACATCAACGAATTCCAAAATAGTATTGGATTAATACAATACGTTAACATTCATTATATCCAAATATTCTGGACAGCTAGTATTCCAAAATTTCTTTCTGTGGCACCATTTGGCTAAAATTTCAAGTGTTTATCTTCACTTGTTTTCGAGAAAAAAATTATTTCAGAAAAAAGTACATTTTCTTTCGTCTTCGATAACAGGAGTAAAAGGCACTGAATCGCTTTGAAATTTGGCTGGAAGATAGCTTTTTTATATCTAAGAGTCAAGTTCGTTGCCCAAAAATATCCGACTATCACGATTCACGATTGTGAGTATTTTTCATTTTGCAAAGGAAAAGAAGTATAGCGAGATTTCTCTGATACAAAATTACTATCATTTTTCACTGAACTTAGTGTATCAGAAAGTCCAGTAATTTTTTTCAATACATCTAAAAAATAAGAAAATTTTTCAATTAGTTTTTGTCTCCAACTTGAAGTTAATATGTTAATTAATATCAATATGAATTTACTTGTTAAATCCAAACTTTCTGATGTAAAATCTATTTCACTATTTTCTAAGAATGTATCTCTGCTGAACAAGTGTTGTCGAACACTTGTTAAATTTCTCAGTTTCAACTGATTTTGAACAGGTTTTTAGACTTGCATGAAGTTGGAGTTTTGTACACCCAATGGACATTGATTCGTGTCGAACGTGCTGGGTAAATGGCAACGTCGCATAACCTCGTGGCCGTTCACGTTTCAACAGCTGTTTCGATCTAGCTGTACAGCTAGTCTATGGTGCTCGAAATAATGTTTTTTTGCCGCGGTTTACGAAAATCCGTAAAAATGTAAAAAATATAAAATAAACAATCTTATTATAATATTGTTATGTGGCGTATTATTTTTCTTTTTTAAATATAAGTGATACATTCAAATATCATTGTTATTTTATGAAACTGTGGAATATCGATAATCTTCCAAGCAGTATATTTTATTGAAATATTAATAGAAATGCTCATAAAAATTGTGTTTCTCCAACTAAATGTTTGAAAGTATATTTATTATGTAAATTGAACTGTTCTGATTATGAAACTCCAGAACGAATTGTATACAATTAGCAAAGAATAAGTATTAACATTTTTTAATAAAAGAAGCCAAATAGACAATATTGCCATAACAGTAATGTCTATAAATTAACAGAAATTATTGGAACACAGGCATTTTACAAGTATTGAAATAGGTCCTTATCGCATTATCCATATACTCAATTGTTATACGGTACCATTTCATCCATCATTAGAGCACTGAAAGCTGTCATTTCTAAAGCTCCTGCATAATAAATCCAAGCCTGATCCGCTGTAAAATCACGATTTGCATTATATATGCTTGATAGTCAAGAGAATAATGATCGAACATATAATACAGAGGTCTCCTAAGCGCCTTATATGCAGTTCTGGTGATTCTGTAGTAAATCTTAAAAATAAAAATATATTGTTTTATGAAGAACTTTGTTTATATTGTATTTAGATTAAATATCATATTATTATATGAATTTACTTGAGTAAAAATACTTACATAACAGCGTTTGCTGGAGCAGATCCAGGGACACCTGGCTTATTAGCTCCAAACCATCCTTTAGTGGCACTAAACAGACATCTGCTTATACCTTTTTTGTTGGAGATGAGATCATTTAATAAACCGATTTGTTTTTCAACATAAGGTAATAAACTTTTCAAGCAGAATTCATACATCATTATTTTGAACCATTCAAGATCTTCTGTAGAACGTCTAGCACAGTTTTGTGGAGTAACTTGTGTAGGGGGTGCAGCCCAGACATTCACATTAATTGGAGAATTCCCATCAAAATGTGACCTCATATTATGAACCTTGGGATGTAAGATACACCTGTATTATCTGCAGGTGTACGAGGAGAACTGTCTTGATCACTGTTACCAGAAAAATCAGAGTGTTCGACTATAAATTTACTCAATGGATCTGGAAGATGAGTATTATCATCTGAACCACTAAGTGGCCGTGAATTCATTTGTAAGAAAAAACAATTATTAGGGCCATTAATATTTTACATTAATGGAAAAACGTCTTCAGCTCTAAAAATAAAATATAACAATGAATGATTGAAAATAAAGCATATTTCTGACTAAAATAATGTATGCCTTACTCTCTCTTATCGTCCTGAATAGCGCCATGTATTAAAATATAATATCTAAGAGCATTATTGTTAAATCACTTTTGTAACTCTTGGAATACTCAAATTTAGCTGAGCTTCCATCTGTTTCATTTTTTCAAGTGGATTATCATCTGGCGTTGACATAACTATCATGCACGCTAAAAAGTGATTTGTGAATTCATGATCCGATGTAAATTAAGAGTTCATTGAAACAGCTTTCGTTACAACTTTGACCGTAACACTGCCTTTAACGTAGCCAATATAAACATTATTTTAACCTTTCAAACAGGCTATTGTCCAAACTCTTCAAAGCCATAGTTCACTAGAGTTTTAATGCTATAAGTACCAGCATGCCAACTTCTTACAGTACCATCATCAGAACTAGTTAAGAAGAAATTGCAAAGATCTGATAACTCGTCTCAGATAAGATTCATCACCATGATTTTCATACAGCCACTGAGCATAAATTTTTGTAAAAATGTATAAAAATATCTTTGTCATGCTTTATTACCCATATTTTCTGCATTTTGCATCTCCTTCAACTTAATTTCAGCATCTTTTTGCATTTTCTCGAGTTTCTCTATTACCTCAGCAAGGATTACTGTATCAGGATGATGCTCCAGATTATATCCTTTGTAAACCAAAACTAATGCCATTAAAATCAGTTACACTAGAGAAACTCGAGAAAATGAAAAAAAATGCTGAAATTAAGTTGAAGGAGATGCAAAACGCAGAAAATATGGGTAGCCAACATTGACACGAATACAGTCCCACAAATGTATTATTTATATAACAGTTTTATGTGAGTCGTTTGGGCCACTTTTAACGGAGTTCATTTCACTATAGAGGTAAGAATATATTTAACTTAAAACACAAATTTTTAGGAAGCGTAAACTGAAATAAACGTAAATACTTTTAGATACTATCGACAATGGTTGTAGCTTATTTATGTTACTGTGCATACTCAACAGTTCTCAAAATCCGAGTATTAAATTAATATTATTTAGCTCTACATCATCAAACTAATGAATACAGTTTAATTTTTAGTTGAATGATGCTTTGCCGTCTTACTCCTCCAGTGTGTTTAAATTTCCTTACTTTGATTCATATGAATTCGCATGTTATAAAAATGCAAGTGATGGAAACTCAATATACCCAGGTATATATTTATTAAAAAAAAATTGCAATTGAATTATTATAAAACCGAAGAGGATTAATTATTTCAAAATGTTACAGGTTATGGATAAAACTAATGCCATTAAAATCAGTTACACTAGAGAAACTCGAGAAAATGCAAAAAGATGCTGAAATTAAGTTGAAGGAGATGCAAAACGCAGAAAATATTGGTAGCCAACATTGACACGAATACAGTCCCACAAATGTATTATTTATATAACAGTTTTGTGTGAGTCGTTTGGGCCACTTTTAACGGAGTTCATTTCACTCTAGAGGTAAGAATATATTTCACTTAAAACACAAAGTTTTAGGAGGCGTAAACTGAAATAAACGTAAATACTTTTAGATACTATCGACGATGGTCATAGCTTATTTATGTTACTGTGCATACTCAACAGTTCTCAAAATCCGAGTATTAAATTTATATTATTTAGCTCCACATCAGCAAAGTAATGAATACAGTTTAATTTTTAGTTGAATGATGTGTTGTCGTCTTACTCCTCCAATGTGTTTAAATTTCCTTAGTTTGATTCATATGGATTCGCATGTTATAAAAATGCAAGTAATGGGAACTCAATATAACCAGGTATTTCTTATTATAACAAAATTTTGATTGACTTATTATAAAAACGAAGAGGATTAATTAATTTAAAAATATTACAGGTTATGGGTCAAACTATTGCCGTTAAAATCAGTTACAATAGAGAGGATTAATTATTTCAAAATATTACAGGTTATGGATCAAACTAATGCCATTAAAATCAGTTACACTAGAGAAACTCGAGAAAATGCAAAAAGATGCTGAAATTAAGTTGAAGGAGATGCAAAATGCAGAAAATATGGTTAATAAAGCATGACAAAGATATTTTTATACATTTTTAAAAAAATTTATGCACAGTGGTTGTATGAAAATCATGGTGATGAATCTTATCTGAGACGAGTTATCAGACCTTTGCAATTTCTTCTTAACTGGTTCTGATGATGGTACTGTAAGAAGTTGGCATGCTAGTACTTATAGCATTGAAACTCCAGTGAACTATGGCTTTGAAAGAGTTTCGACAATAGCCTGTTTGAAAGGTTGAAATAATGTTTATATTGGCTACGTTGAAGGCAGTGTTACGGCCAAAGTTGTAACGAAAGAGCCTGCTGTTTCAATGAACTCTTAATTAAATCGGATCATGAATTCACAAAACACTTTTTAGCATGCATGATAGTTGTGTCAACGTCAGATGATAATCCACTTGAAAAAATGAAACAGATGGAAGCTCAGCTAAATTTGAGTATTCTCAGAAAGTTACAAAAGTGGTTTAACAATAATGCTCTTAGATATTATATTTTAATACATGACGCTATTCAGGACGATAAGAGAGAGTAAGGCTTACATTATTTTAGTCAGAAATATGCTTTATTTTCAATCATTCATTGTTATATTTTATTTTCAGAGCTGAAGACGTTTTTCCATAAATATAAAATATTTATGGCCCTAATAATTGTTTTTTATTGCAAATGAATTCACGGCCACTTAGTGGTTCAGATGATAATACTCATCTTTCAGATCCATTGAGTAAATTTACAGTCGAACACTCTGATTTTTGTGGTAACAGTGATCAAGACAGTTCTCCTCGTACACCTGCAGATAATACAGGTGTATCTTACATCCCAAGGTTCATAATATGAGGTCACATTTTGATGGGAATTCTCCAATTAATGTGAATGTCTGGGCTGCACCCCCTACACAAGTTACTTCACAAAACTGTGCTAGACTTTCTACAGAAGATCTTGAAAGGTTCAAAATGATGATGTATGAATTCTGCTTGAAAAGTTTATTACCTTATGTTGAAAAATAAATAGGTTTATTAAATGATCTCACCTCCAACATAAAAGGTGTAAGCAGATGTCTGTTTAGTGCCACTAAAAGGTGGTTTGGAACTAATAAGCCAGGTGTCCCTGGATCTGCTCCAGCAAACGCTTATTCTTTGCTAATTGTATATAATTCGTTCTGGAGTTTCATAATCAGAACAGTTTAATTTACATAATAAATATACTTTCAAACATTTAGTTGGAGAAACACAATTTTTATGAGCATTTCTATTAATGTTTCATTAAAATATACTGCTTGGAAGATTATCGATATTCCACAGTTTCATAAAATAACAAGGATATTTGAATGTATCACTTATATTTAAAAAAGAAAAATAATACGCCACATAACAATATTATAATAAGATTGTTTATTTTATATTTTTTACATTTTTACGGATTTTCGTAAACCGCGGCAAAAAAAAACATTATTTCGAGCACCATAGACTAGCTGTACAGCTAGATCGAAACAGCTGTTGAAACGTGAACGGCCACAAGGTTATGCGACGTTGCCATTTACCCGGCACATTCGACACTAATCAATGTCCATTGGGTGTACATAGAGAAGACCGGGGCTAGTTGGCCGACTTTTCACATTTTATTTTTTTCTGCAAAACAGTATTAGTTAATTAACAAAACTATTTTAGTACATGAAAGTACTTTGTATAGAGCACCTTCATGATTTTTTTCAAATTTGTAAATTGATCACAAAAAAGGTTGAAACAAGTTTCTAATTGCACGATTTTTCGTCAACCTGACCCATAAGCGGGGTAACTTGGCTACGTACCTGTGATAAGTTCACTGATAATAAATCATTGAGTAAATAACGATATTATCCTTTCTTAAAGAGTGATTTTGATTAGTCCGTAAGGAATAGGCGCGAAAATTCTCTACTTCCGGTACATTTGAATTTTTGAAATTGAATTTTTATTCTTAACTATTTAAAACTAAATAATTAAATCAAATTAGAATAAAAAGATTAATTTTGTCATGCTTTGAAAAATGATCTGATTATCCTATCATTTAAACCAATTAAAATGAAATCATAGTGAAAAATTATATATTCGTAACCTAAAAAACAAAATAGTACGCGCACAGCGCGTTTGGATTTTGCTAGTTATATTATATAAAAGAATCACATATGAGAATGTGACATTGAACTGAAAATAAGCTATAATCAGCTAAAAACTATAAATTACCCAACATGTATAAATGGAGGTTTATTAGACTTCTTTAGATTTTCTGTACCAACATTCAAGAACTTTTATATATAAAAATAGTGTTGTTAATTAGGTATTAAAATAGTAAAATGATTAGTTAAACAATCTGCCTGTTCTCAATAAGTCAGCCAACATGCCCCAAGCGAACACTAATTTAAAAATACTTCTAATAATATTAAAAATTGAAAGATAAAAAAATACCAAGTGGTAAAATTGTAAAAAGCAATCATTTGTAACGAGCACTTTATATTTCGCGCGTGATCGCGTCCCGCGCACGGCCAGAAGATTAATCTGCGCAAGGGCGCAATTAGTCTAGGCGCAGGCTATGATTTCGTAGCCGATTGAGTGCCATTGCTCTACTCAAGGTTTTTATACGTATTTTTTCGTCCTGATTACGAATTTTGAGGGTAGAAGTCCTGAAAGTGGTCAGATAAATTGTTATTAACAATTTAATAGTTTAAATCGTTATATCTTTAATTGTTTGATAGATACCAAAATTTTGTATTTGCAAAATTGTTGGTTTTTAATTCAGAAATATGCTCGATTTTGAATTTTTAAGAAAACTTAATTAGAAAAAAAGTTATAGCAAATTTAGTGCAAAAAAGTCCTGATGTACCTTCGCGCGGCCACTCTTTCGCTTGTATCTCCGGTTCTAACGAACATTTTTCAACTTTCAACCTCACATTTTGAAGAGCGAATAATATTCTATTAAGTTATTTCATAATTATTATCTATAATTTAGTTTACATAATTATTTAAACGTTTTTAATTAAAAATTTCAGTAAAAAATGTCAATTTAATTTGTTTATAAGACTTTTTTCACTATTTGCACTAATTTTCTCAAAATTTTTCTATTGCAAAGTTGTTTGTTTTTCATTTACAAACACGCTAGATTTTGAATTTTTAAGAAAACTTAATTCGAAAAAAAGTTATAGCATATTTAGTGCAAAAAAGTCCCGTTGTAGCTAAGCGCGATAATTCTTTTACTTCTTCTGGCAAAAATTTGTTAATTTTCAGCTAAACATAAAATATTATTAAATTAATTTATAATTATTATCTATAATTTAGTATAAAAAAAATTAAGCGCCACAATTTTAAACTTCAAGTAAATAATATTGATTTATTTCATGTACACGCATAAATAAAAATGACATTGATATTTTATCAAATAATCTATTATTCGTTTTTCAACGTATTTCCACATCTCAAGTTTAATCTGAAAATTAATGTAACAAAACCAAAATATGCCAAATGTAAAATTTAAAATACTATTTATATGTTTGAATTTGAATTACTGTATTATATGCGATGCGCGGGTGCAGCGCTCATAAATACAATGATTAAATTAATATAATTTAGAGTTCTTAATTACATATTTTTATGAAGTTTTATTAAAAAAAAATCTTAGTAAAATATGTGTATTGATTTTATTAAAACATTTTAATTTCATTTAACAAATAAAATCGACATTTTTTACAGAAATTTTTCGGTTGAAGCGCTGAAATAATTATTTAAACTAAATTATAGATAATTATTATAAAGTAGCTTCATAGAATATTATTCTCTCTTCAAAGTGCGAGGTTGAAAGTTGAAAAATTTTCGTTAGAACCGGAGATACAAGCGAAAGAGTGGCCGCGCTTAGCTACAACGGGATTTTTTTGCACTCAATTTGCGATACCTTTTTTTCCAATTAAGTTTTCTTAAAAATTCAAAATCTAGCGTATTTGTAAATAATATGATAAACAAACAACTTTGCAATAGAAAAATTTTGAGAAAATTAGTGCAAATAATGAAAAAAGTCTTATAAATAAATTAAATTGACATTTTTTACTGAAATTTTTAATTAAAAACGTTTAAATAATTATGTAAACTAAATTATAGATAATAATTATGAAGTGGCTTAATAGAATATTATTCTCTTTTCAAAATGCAAGGTTGAAAGTTGAAAAATTTTCGTTAGAACCGGAGATACAAGCGAAAGAGTGGCCGCGCGAAGCTACATCAGCACTTTTTTGCACTAAATTTGCTATGACTTTTTTTGTAATTAAGTTTTCTTAAAAATTCAAAATCGAGCATATTTCTGAATTAAAAACCAACAATTTTGCAAAAGCAAAATTTTGATATCTATCAAAGAATTAAAGATATAACGATTTAAACAATTAAATTGTTAATAACAATTTATCTGACCACTTTCAAGACTTCTACCCTCAAAATTCGTAATCAGGATGATAAAATACATATAAAAACCTTGAGTAGAGCAATGGCACTCAATCGGCTACGAAATCATAGCCTGCGCCTAGACTAAATGATCGCGAGCGATAAGCGATTGCGAGCTACAGCGCACAGTAGAAGAGAACAATCGCTCTCTTTCCACTTGGGACCATCCAGCGAGCAACAAGCTTGAGACCAGCACTAAGTCACCAAGTCCGGTACACGTAAACAGAAGAAATATATTTGGAAACCAGGATAACGAATTCTAAGGTTGCTGACGAGGTGCATCCGAGAGGTCCCAAGGGGGAAAGCCAATGTACTGCGATCGGCGTAAATTATACGTTAAGTACTCCGAATGTTTTGGGCGATAGTTTTCTTGTTTCTCTTGTACTTTCGTGGTGAAGGCGGGAGTAATTGTTGTCAATTTCCGCGGCTTAGTAACTCTAAATACATGAATACTAAAAATTCAAGGAGACGAGAACGCGGTATTAGGTTTTTTTTCTTTAATTATGTAGTTGTGATAAATTCCGATGCGGATTAGCGCGCGAGGAAACTAGATTGAATGTGTGTAAATATTTGTTATATAACGTAAGAGTGACTGCCATGAAAGCTCGAATCGCGAATATAGGCTTGCGAGTTTACCATGCATCTGTTTAATAAAATCTCATGGACATATTTGTTGTATTGAATTTAATTAATATCATTATTACCCTGTAGTATTATTTCATTAATTATTAATATTTAAAAAATAAACTAAAAGAAGAAACACACATTTCGCCCTACGTTAAGAAAAAATAGAGTAACAAATTGTTTCAAAGAATTATACGACATTTTTCAAAATGTAAAATTTTAACCAATATCTCAAAAAATTTTATAACTTGCGTATTTCCAAAACGCATGATGCTTTCCAACTGAAAATTACAACAAATATTCCTTATTCGATTTTACTTTAATGACATCAACAGTTTTGACCTCGGTTACTCCAACTACACGAGTTGCTAACCTTTGGTCAACCTACCTCGTATGCCAACTAGCCCTGGTTTCCCCTAATTGACCATTTAGTACGCATTATTCTAGCTTTTTGTCTAGCTTTTTGAATGTAAGGGGTTAAATATCTGATTCATTTCGAGGTAAGTGTTAGATGGTTGTATTGAAAGTGGTTGTTTGTAACTTTTTACTAAAAATAAAGTTATTGTGAAATATAAAATAAATTTAGTTTTTATTTAAATGTGTTAATATTAAATTTATTTCAAAAATGATCTACCTGTTTTATACAAAATAGTGTTATTTACTTCCGTCTGTGCAAATTTATGATAATTATAAATTTATGATGATTATAAAAAATTATAAACATGAAAAAGTTAACAAATTTTGAATTTATTTTTTTAAAAACAATTAAATAAATTAGAGTTTTACCAGTTAGTATATACTACTGACAATATATAGATCAAATTTAATTAAGATTTTCTGATTAGTGTTTAAAATAATTTATTAGAGCATATTGTTATTTTTTTAATATATATTGACTACAATTAATTGTATTATTTAACGCAAATAATTTATGTCATAGTACAACAAACAAATTGAGGAAACTCAGTGCCAATGAATTGGCAGCGGCTTTTGTTAAGGAACTTAGAGATATATTATTGTATACAGGTAACTTCATAGTTTGTTTTGATTTTGTTAAAAATTATGGATTCGTTATTTAAAATTTAGCACTGTCGTTCTACCGGTACAATGATCAAGTGACTATATTCACCATAGTTATTTATTGTAAAGAAGGAGACGAAATCAAGTACAAAAGCATAGCGATTTTATCAGACAACTGAGCTCATGACACCATTGCTGTTAACGTATATTAACAAATATGTATAAATTATTTAAAGACTGAATTCAACTTAAAGAAAATATATTACCTTACAGATGGGGCAGGTAAGTACTTTAAAAACCAAAGTAGCTTAGCCAATCTTGTTGCACATGAAAAAGATTTTGGTATTCCTGCTGAGTAGCGTTTTCATACTACAGCTCAAGATAAAGGTGTGTGCCAAATAAAGTGTGTTGGAGCCTTCTTCAGGAAATCATATTCCGTCATATTTTTAATGCCAATGATTCATTTGAATCGGCAAACAAAACATTTTTTTAGCAATAAGGAAAGCTACGATTTAGCGTAAATACTTTAAAAGAGAGATTTGATAATGCAATAACGGTACAAGGAAAACTTTAATATTATGGTTTTATACTTGCTGAAGACAGGGTGTATTCTAGGGGGCAGTTGTACCTAAGTTGGGCACTTGTAAATCAAAAAGGGCAGTTCTAAAACTCAAAAAGAGCAGTTGTAAAAGATAATCTGGGAATGTTCAACAAAGTTCACAAAATACATGAGGATCACGCAAATAAGGGAGTTACGTAGACGCGCGACATTATGCGGGTCGATTATTTAAAAAATTCTTAAAACCAAATAGCCAGGGGACGCGAGGTCCACACAAATAAGGGAGTTACGTAGTCGTGCGCTAGTAGGCAAGTCGATTATTTAAAAAAATTCTTAAACCCAAGTAGCCGGGGTACGCGTGGTCCACGCCAATAAGGGAGTTGCGTAGATGTGCGACAGTAAGCAAGACGATTATTTAAAAAATTCTTAAACCCAAGTAGCCGGGGGTCGTGAGGTCCATGCAAATAAGGGAGTTATGTAGACGTGCGACATTCAGCGGGACGATTATTTGAAAAATTTTGCATACCATACTTTTGGTAACGCATGTACTCTTTTTCTCATTTTTTTAGTATAAAGTGGGGATAATGTGGCCATTTTTAGATACGGCAAGTAATGCTGATGCTCGGAGGGTCGTGTTGCTCGGCGTGTACTTTCTTATCAATAAAAAAATGAATCCTATTTTTTATGAAATGCCTCAGCTTTCTCGTAAAAATACTCATAAACATGAAAAAAATGGTCATCATTGAGAAAAGAGCTATTTTAGTTTGATTTTCGACATTCAAAGGTCAAATCTTAAAAATATTGAAAAACCATTATCACCATCAGAAAATTCACAAAAAAACCTATAATAATCCATAACATTTTTTGAAAGCCACTTTATGGTATTTTAAGTCGCTACAAAAAGGTATTATTTTATGCTTGATGTTAGGCCTGGGACAATTTACGTGAACCGCCTGAAATCTACTGACATTTCTATTAGTTTGTATTTTTTATTATAATTTTATAATCAAACAAAATTTTGTTTGAGGAAGCAACGAGATAATAAATTGGTAGTGATTTCTCTCAATGTAATTATAATTCTTATTATAAACTATTATTTTTTTTTAATTACATTTTAGATCAAGGTTTTGAAAAATTTTTTTATTGAAGTTAACTAATTTATTTCGATTGTGTTTAAGATAATATAAATTTTTGAATCATATAAATAATCGCATGATGTAATATTATACGATAAATTTTTCTATGAAATGATTCATAAATATTCTATGAGGAGGAGTTTTATGAACCTAGACATGTCATTGCAATGAGTGACATTGCAATACATCAAAGCAATTGCATACCAAATAATTGATTGACCATTAATTTTGTTCAATATAACTTCCTAAAGAATATTAAGGTCAGTAGATGAATGAATTTCGTTAAAGTGAAACGATTTTGAAGGCTTATTTTTACAAATACATATTAATACTTTTTATCAGATTCTTACTGCGTTGTATACTATGCATCTCAAAGTAATTTTTATTTGTCAAATACTATGCTTAAATCTGTGTTTTGCTAATCAAGATAATGTTTTTATCGTAAGTTACTTTGTATACAAAAGAGCTCCTTACGTCGTAGGATTTTCATGTAACGATGCAGAAGGTTAAAACTACAAAATTGATACACGAATAATTTCTTTAACTAATATAGTAAATAAGGATTTATTAAAATTTAATGTTTTATAGGTGATAACAGTTTGACAAAAAATTTTACCGATGCAGGAATTTTCTCTTCATTACATAAATTACATATGAATTTTACAATTAAACCATTTTTATACACTTTATATCGTAAATTAGGGATTTTTTTAGATTTGCGATGCTATACTACTGATGAAAATAAGCACCTTTTAACAAAAGTAAGTTATAATTTACTTGATGGTGTAATATGAAACGCTTATTAGGACTGAGTAATGTCAATTTTTCATTTAAATCCACAATGTTTAGTTTTTAAATTTTTATACTTTTCAATTACATTGTCATCTTATTTATGAAATAAGCTTCCTTAATTTTCCATGAAAATAATAATTATATATTCAATGATTCAAGGCATCTCTCGCGAGACTTTATGGCGAACAGCATTATTGGTTAATATTGGGAAAAGATTTTAACGAGAGTACTCAAATGTTGAACGATACCGAATTTAGTATATCGACTGATTTAGTCGTTGCAATTATAGAAGAACAACGGATCGTTATTTACGATGCCTACAATCACTGTAAATATCGAGGCGGGCGATTAAATATAACCCTTTTGGGTTTTTGGAATATCAATACTGGTTTAAATATTACTTTGACTCAAAGTAAATTTCGGAGGAGGTCTAACTTTCACGGTATGAATTTACGTATGGCAGGACTTGTAAGTTAAATCTTGTTTATATTGTAAATGAATATTTATTTTTATAACTGATGAAATTAAACTATTGCTAAATATAAATATTTTAGGTAACGAATAGACCAAAAGATGTGCCATTGGAAATTTATCTTCAAGATTATAGTTCAAAACAAAATGATAGTATGGCAAAATTCACATATTCCGTGTGGTTACATTTGGCAGATCTATTTAATTTTACGTTAGTATATTATTATTAATTATTAAACAATACTGTAGATATCGTCGCTTCGAAACCAAAAGGTATTATCTGAGAATACATTTTAAAAATATTTTATCTGGAAGTCCAGTTTAAGAAGGCATTATCTGCGAGTCTGGTTGAAAATTATTTGAGAGTTCGGTTGAAAAGGCGTTATCTGGGAGTCCAGTTGAAGAAGACGTTATTTTGCTCGATGATGTTTTTTGCTTCCATTTACTACTTTTTTTTTCTTACCTTAGAAAATGACTGATCATTTAATTTTCAGACGATCTAGAGCTTTTATTATAATAAATGGGGTTCATCCGACATTGGTAGTCAATATAAAAAGAATCGGACCTCCAGATAACGTCTTTTTTGGTTGGAGTTTCAGATAGCGCCTTTTTCAACCGGACTCTCGCGTAGATAACGCCGTTTTTAACCGGACTCTTGAATAACGCCTTCTTAAACTGGACTACCACATAACGCCTTTTGGTTCGGAAGTGACGATATATTCATTAGTATCTTAATTTTTTATGCTGCTCATAACCACTTACTTTTCTGTATTTCTATTAGCATTCATTTTAATGTTGTTATGAATCATTTTATTTCTTTATATTTAAAATATTACCTTGCATATAAAATACTCTTTAATGATTGATTTAAAAAGTATTCAAGCTAAGGAACTAACAGTTTGGAAGCCAACAAATAGGAATGGCCCTATGATTAAAATGCTTCTTGAGAGGTCAGCAGAATTAGGGGGAAGCACAGGAATTCCTACTCCAGAACGATTATCTATCATTTCACCTATTCCAATATGGCCTCTTCGGTAAAATAAAACAATAATAATTTTCAATTTGAAAAATGAAAAATATTTTTAATTGAAGTATTTATTCTATTTCAGGACTTGTTTTATGTTTCGAACGACACAATCGAAACATATCAAAGTTAATCATTTTTTAAGACCTTTAGCTAAAGCCACTTGGTATTTAACTGTCTTACTAATTATTACAGCAATACTTGTATTTGCTTGGATTCTGATTGCTGAACATATTAGTGATAAATTTGAAAGATACTCCACGGCATTCTTATTTACAATTGGAAGCGTATGTCAACAAGGTAAACACAAAGACTAAGTTTTTATTTAAAATATTTACTTTTACTATTTTTTAAGAAGTCTATGGGATTTATGAGATTAAATTTTGGTTTATCGATTAATTTTTATTAAATGTTATTTTACAGGCTCTGATCTTCAAATTACACATGTGTCAAGCCGGATAGCTTTTCTACAGACTATGCTATTTAGTTTATTGATTTATAACTATTATTCTGCTAGTGTAGTATCGGCACGATTGAGTGAACCTCTAGAAAAAATAAACGATTCTTTAAATGAGCTTGCAAAAACTAGTTTAAAATTTGGTGCTGAACCTAGTTTATATTTTAATTTTTTTATCAAAGTAATTTTTTATAATATCATTTTCTAAATCATATGAATCTATGTTTAGTAGAAAGTACATTGATTTTTTTTACCGATTCTTAGAGATCTGATTGGGAAGCACAGCAATTCTACTATAAACGATGGATTAAAGTACCTGAGAATGAAAAGTTTATGCCGGCTCCGGTAGGCATAAGACGTATCCTTCAAGGTGACTTCGCTTATCACATAGACGTTAATGTAGCTTATCCTGTAATTGAAAGACTATTTGACAATCAGCAGATTTGCCAGTTGACAATGGTATATCTTGTACGACCAACTGATTCATCTATATTCATGGCATCAAACGGTTCCTTTGTTGAATTAGTGAAAGTCGGGTATGAATATTTGATTCATTATTATATTTATTTTTATATATTTATATTTTTTTTTTATTGAAATATTATAAAAATATTTACAGTCTTTTATTTTTGTATTCATTTAGTGTAGCCAAAATTAGAGAAACAGGTCTTCGAGATAGATTAGTCAAAAGGTGGGCAGCAAGAACACCAGAATGTAGAACTGATATACTTGTGATAGATCCTGTGAATATATATGAAGCTGCACCTGCTTTTCTGTTACTTCTTTTTGGTGTAATCTTAGGAATTTCAATTTGCACTGTTGAAAGGATAATGTATTGTAAAAAATATCACGATCATGGTATCAAGAAAAAATTGAAAAACATATATTCTAAAGCTTGTATTCTAAAGAAAAAAAAATAAAGTTCTTTTCACTTATTGTTATTGCGAGTATTTTTAATATTATTTTTATAAATGTATCTTTTGACTGAAAATTAATATATTTTTTCTTTCTACTTTATCATTTTCATTGAAGGGCATGATCACGAAAATAGTTAATTAGGCAAGTAGAGCGTAAAATGCGACTTTTGCTGTCTCAAAGAGACAGCTTTGTAACGGTGAACTTTTTGGACTCCAGAGATTTCGATGATTTTCGATGTTTCCGAAATCCTTGAGTCGAAATATGGATTTGTTAGAAAATATCTCTGGATATGTGTGTGTGTGTGTGAGTGTATGTGTGTGTATGTGTGTGTTTTTAGACAGTTTTGTACATCCCTAGACTAGATTACAGGACTTGTTTTCTAAGTTAAAATTGAAGATTTTACACCCAGTCTCGTTTTTGCTTCGCAACCTCCGCTAATAGCAGTAATAAATTACTTTTAAAAAAGTATCACAGTAGTTAAAGGATCCATGGATTTCCTCATATTGTCAGCTGGGAGGAAAAAAATTCTAACTCGTTATTTCGCTAAGAAAAGTACTAACTCGTTATTTTGCTAAGAAAAAAGTTCTAACTCGGCGGAGCGCTAAAAAAGTCCTAACTCGACCGTAAGCTAAGAAAGGTTACAACTCGCGGGCTTTTTTTTCATAGACGTTTTAGTTGAGAATAGCTGTAGAGTTTGGAAAATCTGTTTCTGACTTTTTTTGATATATAAATATATATGCGAGAAATGGTTAATTTTTTTTTTTTTAAGAGACACCTTTTGGACACGTTTTCTTTTTTCCAAAATTACAAAGTACAACTATAAGTAACAAAAAGCGCGTAAAGTTAAAAACGCATTTGTGACACATTTTTTTGTTTTAATGAAATTTGTAATTATTACCTATAAATCTATCTGTTTCTTATATGTTACCTTTTTTAAAGCGAACAATTGAAAATTGAAAACTGTATTAGTATTTTGTTTTTTAAATTAAATTATTGTACATCTTACACTCTTAAAAATTTTGTGTAAAATATGAATCCTGTGTAATTTAAATTTTGTGTAAAATTTCTTGTGTAAAATTTTACACAATCTTTGTGTAAAAAGTACACAAGCGTGTGTAAAATTTTCAATTTACACAAATTTTGTGTAATATGTCCAATTTACACATAGTTTGTGTAAAATTTTCAATTAACACAAATTTATGTGTAAAATTTCAATTTACACAAATTTTTGTGTAACATTTTCAATTTACATTAATTTTGTTTAAAAGTTTCAATCTACAATATAATAGAAGAAAATTTTAATGTTATATTGATGTACAGTAACTTATTAAGATAAACTAAAGTACATAGTATAGAAGGATAAAAGGTATACGCGATGTGCAAAGGAATGTGAGTGTTTATGTCGATAATGATACTAGGAGGACACATTTGTACGCGCACAAATAGACAAAAGCAGTAACAAACAATAGACAATTAACAGTATCAAACGTACCTCACGCCAGCACAAATCGCGTCTCACACTCGATACCTCCTCTGGTCAGTATTCATATCGACTAAGATACGAAAAAATACGCGATTACGCGGTATCGCGAATAACGTATCTAAAATTTATGACATTAATGACTTATATCGAAGACGAGCGTCTGCAGTACAGTGGGCGGCCCGATTATCGCCGTCTCTAAGTATCGCCAGAAAAGGGACCAAAATCGGCGTGAATAAACATTTATCGAGAGCTCACGTCGCGGACACTGTCAATCACCGGCGAAGTCATGTTCACAACGCGCGTCAGTTCAAACGATCCATTACAAGTTAACACACAATTTTTGTGTACATCGGCTGATTTACATAAATTTTTGTGTAAAACGGCTGATTTACACAAATTTTTGTGTAAAACGTCTGATTTACACAAATTTTTGTGTAAAGTCGCGATTTTACACAAATTTGTGTAAACGGCGATTTTACACACATTCTTGTGTGAAATTTTTACTCAAGGTTTGTGTAAACCATTTACACAAATTTTTGTGTAAAATAGGGATAACATTTTTAAGAGTATATATTTATACTAATTTTGGATGCACTATCTGAGTCAATTTATGCACCTCACAGTATAAATATACAGTGTGAGTGTGTCAATTCACAAGCAAAAGTACAAGGAATTTCAAAATAATTTCTATGTTTTAGCTACTACCTACATGAAATATAAGATTGCCCAATAATTTCATTAAAAAAAAAAAAGTTTCACAAACGCGTTTTTAATTGTAAACGCTTTTTTATTTGTAGTTCTAGTTCGTGATATCGGAAAGAAGAAAACGTTTTCAAAAAGTGTCCCTTCAAAAAAATTTTTTCATCATTTCTCGTATATTACAACTCGTATATTGTGAACTTTTTAAATAACAGTTTTAATAACATGAAAAAACGCATAAGAGATGTCCTTTTTTGCACCTTTTAACGAACTTCTGACGTCAATTTTAAATATAAGACGTTAAAAATTTGCAGAGACTATTTTTTTTGGTAAGTTCCAAAAAATATCTCAAGACCGGAAAAATCGGTGAACCTCCTGCGCACGAATTTTCAAAAAGGTATTATTTTGACCCATACATAAACATTAACATTTAATCTAAAATTATAAATTTTTTTACAAAAGTAAAAACTTATAGGCAAGAATAAGTTTGGTTACTATTCTACATAGTTTATAAGAATGAACATTGACACTTTGTGTTGATTTTTTATATTTTTTTAGATTGTATGAGGAATTTCTTACGGTAGAAGACGTCAAAATGTTTTAGAGGAGTTCTTAGTAATTTTTGTATATACTATAAACAACGGCCTGAAGAAATGGAAATCTACAAGCGTCCTGTACAAGAAAATAACTTAGAAATATCCTGATTTCATTCTCCAATGTGTATTATAAGATTCAATCTATTCTCAAAATACGACAAGAGCTGCTAGGAACTAACAACTAAGATATTTTAGACAGTATTGCTCAAAAAGTACGAAAAAAGTATTATGTTTTGAAGTTAATTCTTCAAAATAAAATAAGGTAATTGTGATTTTCATAGATCATTCATCTAGTTGAAGATCATATTTAAGCTGGTGGATTTTTTTGAAGACTTATGGAATAAATTCAGCCCGATACAAATATTTTATTGTATTCTTAAAAAGTGATCAGTGTTCATAAATATAATATAATTATAGTGAAGTCAGTGCAAGTTTTCAGATCAGATATAATAAAATGTTTTGTATAATAAATAAAATAAAGTAGCAGTATGATGTGTTAAATGAAGTGTTTATAACAAATTTAGAACCTCTACTTAAAATCAGAATTTAAAATATTGGTCAGACGTTAGAGTCTTGGTTAAAAAAAAGCATTTTTTGTCTATACTTCAAGAAACTGAGTCGATATTAGTGCTGTGCTCTTGTACATGTTTACTTAAACACCAATTAAAAGATTATGCCAAATGAATATTAAAATACAGAAAAAAGCAAAAATGATGTGTTATTGTTGTGAAAATATCAACGAATAAAAGTGCTCAGTTAATCTAATTTTATAAATTTTCTCACGGTGGGAGACGTCAAAATGTTTCAGAGGATTTCTCAGTAAATATTTTTCTAGACAACATTCAGATAATTATTTGAAAAAGTATACAAGAATGTTAAGAAAGCTTTTATTATCCGTAATTCTTAGTTTATAAACTGATTGTTTTTAATTTTACAAGATGTGTGGCAATCATGAGTTATTAAATTAAGATGTTTTATATTTTCTACTATAAAATAATATTGAGAAAGCTTTTTTCTCCCAATGATTCTTAGTTCATAAACTTTTGTTTTTAATTTTGCAAGATGTGTCTGATCGGTTATTAATTCAAGTGGTTTCTAGTGAAAACTTCAACGAATCCAAGTGTTGAAAATAATGTAATTAATGATTGGCTATTGGTGAGGGGCGCCAAATGTTTCAGAGGAGCCATTTGTTCTGTGAATATACAGTACATGAAACCATAATATAAATTATTGTAATGGCTACTTTTTGAATCTGCAATCAACATTTTAATTTGCTAGCTGATTGTGATGCAGTAGTATCATTATTAAATCGACTACACTTGCAAGTCTTTGATAAAATATTATGAAAAAGGAATATGTGGATACCAAAATAATGAAACGAATTCCAGCTTTAGAATGTGCAATAGAAGGTAAAGGTAAATTTTAGCACAAATTTAATAATGTAATAATAATTTGTCAAAAAAACAAAAGCAAATGGATGCATACGAGTGTTTTGTGAAAATACTTAGTATCAGATGCTGTTACATAAGGGTAATTAACTTGACAAACTTTGAGCTTCGCATTTTGTAAAGGCTAGAGGATTAGGTGATTTCAGAGAAATAGATGCGAAAAAGTAGTTCTTAAAAAACTTTGTACCGCCTGCTGCTATGGAAATGGCAGTTGACATGAGAACTCAACTTCTCAGCCAACTCTGAGCTTCGAGTTTTATAAAAGCAAGAGAGTCAGGTGAAACAGAGATTTGAATTGTAATTCTAAGAACTTGTACTTTTTTCTTTTATTCCTTGCGATAGCTACAAAAAAAAAATATATTATTGTTATCTTTTTTAACAACTTTAAATTCTCTGTTGAAATACTAATAAAAGTTTAATGTTTTTATCCAAACAATCTTGCTCTCAACAACTGCCCAACTCTCTACAAAGAACTTGACTGAAAGCTTAAATGTTTTTTTGAAACAATTATAATAAACACTTTTAAAAACTATTTTTTAAAGTATTTTCTATAATTCTTATAAAAACATTTTCTATTTCTCACAAAACTGATTTTTGCTATTAGCAGTAATTATTCTCATTTTTAAATTATCTCTTTATCTTTTTACAATATTTGTTTGTATGTATTTGCTATAAAAATGTTTTCTTTTTCTTACAAAAATCATTTTTCTTAACTGTAGTATTAATCATTAAATTAAAGTCGAGTACTTTCAATAACAGAATCATTTCTGTAAATTATTCATTATTATATTTTCTCTACAAAATATCTCCAAAAATGGTCCATAACTATATCTTTTAAAAAATCCATTAATAAATTATTTTACAAAACTTCTACAATCCTTTACAAACTTTTGCAAGCAACGAGAAATTCTTTTCCAAAACCTTTACAATCAATTTACAAAAACTTTTACAAACGATAAGAATTTTTTCGGAAACCATAAGAATTATTTTCCGAAACTTATACAATATCCTCAAAAATTATTTACGTTTTATTTTATGAAAAGGAATTCTACGAATAAATAATAAATTTTTGCGTTCTAAAGTCGAAATAAATTTCTTTCACGCGGATACTGAAAGTCAAACCCAAAAAAGTTGTGACATCAATTAAAGTGTAGTTTTATACTTAACAAACATTATTTATAATGTAGTTTTACTCTTAAAAATTTGTGAAATCTCTCTAAAAAATTTTTTTACAAAAGTAAAAACTTATAGGCAAGAATAAGTTTGGTTACTATTCTACATAGTTTTATACTTAACAGACATTATTTATTAAACTCCCCCCCCCTCTCTCTCTCTCTCTCTCTCTCTCTCTCTCTGTCTCTCTCTCTGTACCAAAAACTTTAATAAGAGCTTAAATATTTTTTCAAAACAATCAACACGTTCTTTAAAAAACTAATTTTTTAAATATATTCTAACAATACAATTTGTCTATATAGTCCTTTTATTTATTCTGATCTCATATATTCAATAACCACTCTCTACAAATGGCAATAATTTTTTTGATGACTGTACAAATAATAATATTGTTAATAAAACTTTCTACGAAAGTATAAAATAAGGCAAGTATAGAAGTTTTTTCTGTATAATCTATAAAATAATATTTGTGATTTTTTAAAAGAAGTTAAATAAATACTATAGTAAAAAAGTCTTTTACTTCTTCGAGTCAATGTATGCTCAACAAATTATATGTAAGTACATTCAAATTGTTCACTGCAAATCAAACAAACGAAAGTTGTGAAATCAATTATCGATAGTCAAGTAATGCAAACCATTCTCCGAAAAACTGTATGACTATGTTCTCAGAAATGTATTCAAACTTCTTTATTCTTCTATACAAATTAAACACATGAAAGTACTGAAATCAATTAATTGTAGTCAAGTACCGGCCATAAGAACTTTCGTACCTCGCGTGTAATAGTACATTACGCACCAAGGGAGGGAAGTAAGACATCCCAACCCGCGTGTGATATTAACGCCCGAGCCGAAGGCGAGGGCGGTAAACACGCGGGTTGAGATGTTCTACTTCCCTCCCGTGGTGCGTATACTATTTTGTCTCATGTATTCCCTGGAGGAAAGTATATTATTGTCTTTTCACCCTGATCTCAGGGTCTTAAGTGCCACATAACCTCACTCCTAAAACTGCGAGGCTTATGCACGTTTCTAATTTTCTGACGACTAGCGCCGCCTGCAGGTGATTTGCGGCCCGAGCGGCAGCGAGCAGCGTTGGCCCCGCAGTATTCTGACTGTATTATTTGGGCAACTTCAGAGCGTACATTTGTAAGACGGAGTGAACAGCTGTTTGGATCCAACGGAATGGACCAATCCTGAATTTCGAACGTGGAAACGGATAATTAACGACAACGAGATTGTTCGGATTTGTCGTCTAAGTTATAAACACAAAGTGAGCAAGCTTCTTGTTGTACCGAAAATTATTTAGAATAATCAATTATGAAATATGTCTAAATAAATATATTAATATTATTTTACAGCTGTGCATACAATGCTAAACGATCTTCTACCAGTTCATGTTTACTACAGATTTAATCCTTATTTAGCAGAAATGCTCATTATGGTAGAAATGAAGGAAAATTTCAACATGCTGCTAAATTATGCAAGCAATAACACCTGTGCAAAAAATTACTGATTGGGTTAAGTTACAAAGAATTATTTTAGGCATTTAAACGTCAGAAATATCAAAAAGTGGCGTAATTCCTGTATATAACAGGAAATACAATCATTAAAGAAACTTCTAGACTTGTATTGCCTTATTATCTCTTTAACATTTATTCCTAAGAGATATCTATAGAAATATGTTTTAGGCTGTGATATAAATAGTTTTATGTTATAGAAAAAAGGGTTCAGTCAAATTTTATATGCTTTATGAAAATTATGTCTAAAAGGAATCTAGTAACATGAAGCTGAAAAATGAATATAAATTTACTTAAAACATGTAAGTCGCTTACTTGAAATGGATCAATAGGAAAATATCTACAACTAATTTATGATCGCTTTTGCGTAAATTCATGTTTCGGAAAGTACTTTAATAAGTTATTTTCGCTTCCAATCGATACTTAATTTTAAATTTCGTATTAATTGAAAATTTTGCATTTTGCACGGCTAAATTTGTGGTATATTACTAAATTAGACCTCTAGCATCCATTTCCAATTCGTTTCAATGAAATACATGTTTCGGAAGGTACTTTAATAAGGCATTTTCGGTTTCGCTCAGTATTAAATTTATAACAAAAGTAAAATTTTGCGTTTTTCACTCCCAATTTTTTCTGGATACCATTGCGAATAAAATGTTGATGTTCTAATTTAGAAATTAACTATCGATAGGTGTTTTCCTTGTTAATCCCCGGAAAATTAGTCCTGCGTCGGGCGCGCGCGTGTGTGTGCGCGTGGATAATCGCAATAGCTTTAACTACACGTATCGTTGCACTTTTTATCAAGAATAATAAAGAAGCGGGTGGATTGAGAAAAAACCAACACGAGACACATAGTCTACAATAATATTAAGTAAGGTTCTAAAAAAGGATTGCTCCTTAGAGATAAACTGCGTTATTAACCAACAAAATAAAATTGATAATACAGTAATATATCCTATGATATTAACGAAGGAAACGTAATGTATGATCGAGCAACGTAGAATATCTTTAGGTAAAGAATAGTTGGTTTTTTGTTAATAATTACGATTGCTATAACAAACGCTCTACTTTCGTTAAAAACGCAGACTTAAAAACTTAAAACTACCAAAACGCTCCATTCCAATACCATCATAGATGAGCTGATAGAATCGAATGTCGTATTTGATCTTATTTTATAACTACAAATGAAGAAAGTCAAAGTGCTCTATCAAAATATTATCATAGATGACCTAATTTACAAGCTTCATATTTTAATTTATTTCGCATTTATAAGTTGACAGTTATAGAAAACTACTTTAGAGCTACGGTACCTCAATCGTCTCAAAGCTCGGACTCTGGGCTTAGGAATTTCGTACCAAAATGAACTGATTTAAAATCCCGACTCCAGCGATTGAATAGCACCTCTATGCCAAAATTCCGAACTTTCACGTGTTTATATTACTATAATTATAGTAGTTCAAAACCCAGTTTGAATTATAGGTCTCCACTACTACGTGAGTTACGAAGGGCAATTTATATTTATCGCACACTTATCTCCAATGTCAACAATTAAGTATCAGAAAAAGAATAATTCTTTCAATTCTCGAATCAACAAAAGTCATAATTCAAAACTTATGGATCAATAAATATGATTGAGATGGTCCAACCCAAAACAAACCCCTACATCGATGGCTACTATTTCATATGACATTGTCCGGTATCTTTCATATCGATATTCCTCGATGGATTGGCGATACAGAGAGTTGCGTTTGAAACGTCTGCGGATTTTCCTACACATCTAAACGAGCGTACGCAGCAGTCCCCGACTACTTATAGAAAAAACAAAGGTAGTTCCCATAAAGGTAGAAACCTTGCCACTCTTAGAGATATGCAACTCGACGCTTATAATAAGATTAGTCAAACACCTCTTACCTACACTACTCCACTAACCGAACGAAATTCGCTTTTGAATGGACTCCAGAGTAGTCTTGGACTGACTAAAAGGCCATCCGCCAAGATGGCAAACTTTCGTAGCCAACAGAGTGAGCGTAATAATCATCTCGTTACAGCAGGCTAGCTGGCATCACGTAATGTTCACACATAATCCTGTAGACTGTGCTACACAGCGACTTATGTCAAAGCATGTGGCTGATGAATGGCTTGTCTCATATACTACCGAGTGCCATCAAGACTACATTCAAGTTTGCCTTGCGCACAAGATACGTAAATATCTGCAGCGAGAAGATACTGTTCATTCTGTAATGGACGAATTATTCGTCCATTTACATAAATAATTATTGTTCACTCATGGTTGTACACTTAAAAGAAAAAAAATATATTTAAACTTTTAAAAATAAGACGCAATATGGAAGAGAGAAGAAAGAGCAGCAGAGAAAAATAGAGGGGGAGAGAAAGGGACAACAAGAGAGAGAGAGAGAAAGGAAGGAAATTAAAAGTGGGCAGGAACAAAAGGCAGAGAAAAAAATAGAGAAGCAAGCGGATTGGAAGAAAATTTTAGAGCCATAGGGGAGCGAGCAAATCGTACTCACGGCGGCTAAAACAAGGAAGCAGACCAGGGGGGGGGGGGGGGGGGCATGGACCGAAAAGGCCCGGGAACGCTAACATATCTGCGCCACATTTTCCAAGTTTATGGGATGGCGAGCTGCAATAAAAAAAGAAAAGTTATGAGGACGGGATGTGGCCGAACACACAAATGCTCTTTTACAGGTATGCAAGAGAAGGACTTACTTAGAGAAAAAAATCAAGGCCCATGCACTCCTTTTTTTTATTACCACGACTCGCAGGGGAGATGCGGAAATATCACCTGGTGCCAGGACGAAGTTTGGGTCAGCAAGACATCTCCTTGACATCTCACTTAGGGAGACAAGAGACGCCAATGCATGCGGGAATACTATGTATGTAGCTTCGGTGTAATATCCCTTGGTGGGAAACACTTTAAGGGAGATAACTTTGACATCTTTATGTTTTCCTCCGGGAGGCGAGCAGGAGGAACTGCATGGCAACAGAAGTGGGAGGCAACTTTCTGCGCTTTCCCACAGGACGGAAAAACAAGTTTTCCGCAGCAACAACGGAGATTTGCGGTATAAAAAGGGCCGGTAAGCAGGTCTCAGCAACACAGTTTTTTCTGGGATTTCTACAAGGGCGAAGTTCTGTCCGACAAACTACCAACACCGAGACTCTGCCCGACAGCGAAGCGCTGCCCGTGCCACGCCCGATTTGAACTCCAGTACCGATTTTGCCACAACGAAGCCACGGATTTTGCGCCCCTGCGGAGCATCGTCAGCATCGTCCGTACTACAACTGACCAACATTGGAGGGACTGATACTTCCGAGTAGATCCCCGCTGAGACGTGCTCATAACGGCCACACCTGCTGCGAGATCACCCGCAGCGAAGGACAACACCACTGAACCCCGTCCTTCAAGACGACGATTTCGTTGTAGCGAGTAGTTTTTAAGGTATTATAATTTATAAATTTTGAGTTAAATACAAATTTGATCATCAGAATCGAAGGTATTTTGTGTTGTTCTTCTCTGATACAAGAAAGACGAAACACTTAGAGCGTCGGCCGGTAGCAACAGGAGAAAGTCCTCCGATTCGCTCCCTCGGTCTCCGTATCC
This sequence comes from Torymus aiolomorphi, assembly GCA_036365515.1. NCBI lineage: Eukaryota > Metazoa > Arthropoda > Insecta > Hymenoptera > Torymidae > Torymus > Torymus aiolomorphi. The sequence goes on from CM070873.1 coordinate 84,451,843, forward strand.
TGGTGAGGCATAACGCTTTCGGGTGTTGGCCAAAAGACAAGGAGATCCGGCACAACCCATAGGAGGCCTGCTAGATGTGATAGCTTATTGTTTAGATTTCGACGTAACAATTCTTTCAGCAGCAGTTTTTAAGCTAGTCGAACATGTTGCACGTCTTAGCTTACAGCGCCCGTTGGAGATTTGACTCTTCTGATAAAAATGATTTACGTTGACGTAATTTGTTGATTGTCCAGGAGCTATTCTGTGCTTCAACTACTTATTTTAGGATAGTACAACAGCACCTCTATACCTCAGTGATCGAGGGTTTGCAGACCAAACACTACCAAAGCAAAGCACCCTTGTTCAGCTACCTCTGTTTCTAGACAAATGCACCGCTCTCGTATGACAAATGATATCCCATATTGCAAATGATATCCCTGGCAATAATAATATTATCTTTAAACGTATTGTAGAAGAGACTCACGCTACTACCTTACACGGTGAAGTGCAGTTAATGCTCTCGCAGTTGTCATTCTCAAGAATGAATTATAGCGCTTCGAATAAAATGGCCTATGGGCCTGGTTATCGGTCTACACCCTGAAAAGTATGGGCTTGTACAAGTAGCCACTTTGAAGACAGCCTCATCGACACTCACATGCCCCAACGTGAAGCTCGTGAAAATTCCATATTAATCCAAAATTGAAGAAGCGTATCTACAGCATTTAAAGAATCAGGACTAGCATCAGCTCATCAAGAAGAACGGTCCCTCCTTAGCTTATTACCTATTGTAAGAGGAGATGCGATCCTCATTCAATATTATACACTTCTAATTTAGTTCTAACTCTGATTTCTTGTAAGAGTATATGCGATATTCATTGAAATAACATACTTACTTGTTTAATCTTAGCGTTAAGTTCATTACCTTTCCTGTTTAATATTAGCTTTCAGTTCATTATCTCTCCTGTTTCTTTTTGCATTTGCTGTAATACAGGAGGCGGGCGGTTATGTTAGACTTAAAAGTGTAGAGTCAGAAGGACACAAAGAGCGGGAGCCGGTACCTTGTGTACTTATGTCATCAATTTTGAATTTGTGTAATAATTTACATAAATTCTGTGCCACTTTACACTCAGTGACGTATATAGACCACTCGGGCTTGCTGCCAACTCTAACCTGCTCGCGGAGGAAAAATGCGTCGCCAAGTCCTCAAGTGAAAGACACGACTTCTTCTAGAGACATAAACTTTGTATAATTTTGTCGCTCTCTAAAATTTATATTATAAGATTAGGCTTAAGTAATCAAAGTGTATTAAATCCTATTATTGTATAAAAGGGAAATAGTAATTTATTACCTAATTGAAGCTTAGAGCCAACTTCAAAAGTGATAAACAAAAAAAAAAGGAAAACCATCTACGTAGGCTCGACGTTAAACCCATTTAGTATATAACTACGAGAAAATGTAAACCTTTTTGTGGAAAAGTAATGTCCTTGAAAGGGGAGACAAGTTATCGTCTCCAATATTCCGGTATATACCGGGAGATTGCAGACGATAGGAGTGAAAGGGAGGCATTAATTGTAATTAGATTTATAGAACAAAAAGAGGAAAGAAAATGACTCGAGTAGAAATATGTATTGAGGAATTGCAAAAGCGAGCGTTAGAGTAAGTATCAATGTAAACAGCAAGGTTTAAGAAAAGGTTTTTAACACACACACATATATGTGCAAATCCGCGGACTACAGACAACAACTGGGGTACAAAAACGGAAAAATTTTTTTTTGAGGGCACACCTACCACATAAGGTTTTTTCGGTTCTTTGAGGGTCCCGCAACATGAAAATACTCGTGTACACTCATTATCCGTTGCCAAACTTTTTTTCCGACGAAATCAATTTTTCTTATGGAAATTTAACATGGGAAAATGGACGAAAAGTAGTCATTGATGATTAACCAATAGCAAACTATTGAAGAGGCCAAACCAAATTTCACAAAAAAGCGATTAAAGTTGAAGAATAGAGCTTTAATTTGAGACGAGAATCGTTAAAATCGGTCGATTCTGTGCAAAGCTACGTGAAGTTGAAAACGACGAATAATGACGAAAATGAGCGATTTTTTTCAAACCCACGTAATTCTTCAAATTTTTGTCATTTTTCGCCGTTTTCAACTTCACGTAGCTTTCTCATCTCAAATTAAAGCTCTATTCTTCAACTTTAATCGCTTCTTTGTGGAATTTGGTTTGGCCTCTTCAATAGTTTGCTATTGGTTAATCATCAATGACTACTTTTCGTCCATTTTTCCCATGTTAAATTTCCATAAGAAAAATTGATTTCGTCGGCAAAAAAGTTTGGCAACGGATAATGAGTGTACACGAGTATTTTCATGTTGGGGGACCTCCAAAGAACCGAAAAAACCTTATGTGGTAGGTGTGCCCTCAAAAAAAATTTTTTCCGTTTTTGTACCCCAGTTGTTGTCTGTAGTCCGCGAATTTGCACATATATATACACACACACACACACACACACATACACATACACACACACACAAACACAAACACACACACACACACATACACACATATATTTATATTCTAAGACCTGCCACAGGTATGACTTTAGAGTCAGAGCATTTAAAAAGTACTAAATTGTTAAAATGTTTAAATATAATGTTAATGCTTGTAAAATTCTGTAAAATAATGTAAAGCGTAAAAGGTGATGAAAAGTATATTCACAGCGTTTTCTGTAACACTTGCATGATTTTAGCAAAAACTTGCAGTTTTTGGGTTAAAAAGCGATGAGAAAGTGCCTTTTTCTGACCGACGGACAATAAACGTTACTCTTTAGCCCAGAGGGAAGAGAAGTCAATTTTATCGATCGCTGCTCTAAAACGAACTATCGCTGTGTAAAATCAAAGAAATAAAACTTAAGGTGGTTCTCCTCGGACTCCCTAGTCAAAGCAGTGCTAAATGTAGAAATTATCTAAAATTTAAAAAGACCATAGTGTAATGAGATTTATTTATTTAAAACGACATTTAACATGACTAAAATAACTTTTTTCACAAAATGGCGATATTCTAGACACTAGATATTGTCACTACAAATAATTGTTGATAAATCACTGGAATCTTTTTTGTTTCTCAACCGATTTTAATTTTCAAGGTCTCATTTTACTCCTTAAGAAATTTCATGGGGACTTGCCGAAGGAAACATTATTCAAAACTCAGAAAGTTATAGCCAATTAAAAGAATATTTTGTTTTAACGACGTGCATGAATTTATGAATTATCTATAATTTTCTGAGTTTTGAATAATTTTTATTTTTTCCTTCGGCAAGTTCCCATGAAATTTCTTAAGGAGCAAATTGAGACCTTGAAAACTAAAATCGGTTCAGAAACAAAAAAGATTTCAGTGATTTATCAACAATTGTTTGTAGTGACGATATCTAGTTTCTAGAAAATCGCCCTTTTGTGAAAAAAGTTATCTTAGTCATGTTAAATACACTTTATTTATAATACATGGACTATCTCTATCATTTTAAATAAATAAATTACATTACAACTATGGTTTTTTAAAATTTTAGGTAACTTCTACATTTAGCACTGCTTTGACTAGAAAGTCCGAGGAGAACCACCTTAATCCGCTATAAAAATCAATACATGTGTCACAAAAGTTATGTTGTGTATCAAGGGTTAATAGGCGTTTTGACATCCTCTGTTTGAAGTACTCGCCTTCAGCTTGTACTAGAGCGACTTAGTGTTGTAATGCAATCTTCACACTTTGTCTAAAATGCACACTTTCCGCCCTTGGCACACAATATAATATTGTAAGTTGTACACATGAAGGCAATAACTATAAGTATTGGCATAAATTCTTTCGTTGTTTCGTTAACACAAATTAGCGATTATTTTTTTCTACGTCTCCCTCTTCTTCATTTGGCGATTATATTGGTACCGTTGAAAAATATGGCTGTATATAAAGATTAATTACTTAAATAACTATAAGACTTTCACAAGCTTATATGAACTTCTATGGAGTTTGTGATTATTATTTATGTAAGATATTGAGTCAATAAATAATAGAAAATTTCTTTTGAGAAAAACATCTTATTATTAAAAAAACATTTTTCTTACCTCACCCTAGCATGACATCGTTATCAATATTATGCTCTTCAAGACTATTAATTATAATTATACAATGGTAATTATTACAATCCAATTTAATTAATGATAAAATATTCTAATATTCTCAGTTTCTTCAAGTATTATAATTTAATATTGTTAACCACTCAATTCCAAACTTATTCTAGAGAACCTCTTTTACTTTCCATTCGAATTCTTTATTATTAATATAAAAAATTTGCTTGTTTTATATTTTATCCCTCAATTAAATAACCAATCATATTGCTATTAAAAATGCTTCACTACTTCTGACCATCACTTTATTATATTTTAGATATTTTATATTTATAAATTTTATTTTGTAGAATCACATTGTTTATATACAATAATATAAATTGCTGTGTAATGAAAAAAGTGAAGATTGAAAAAGATCTATTTCTTTTCTCTCTGGGAGGGCTTTGCCCCCCCCTCCCGAAACCAACGAGGGGCTTCGCCCCCTCAAACACCCGCAATCCTCTTCTACCCGGTTGCCTCTGCACAATTCAACACTAATCACGAGCTAAATATTAACTAAGTACTATGGACGCAGAGAATCGCAGCAACGTATGCGCTCGCTATACAGAAGAGAGAGAGAGAGAGAGAGAGAGAGAGAGAGAGAGAGAGAGAGAGAGAGAGAGAGAGAGAGAGAGAGAGAGAGAGAGAGAGAGAGATCCATTTATTTGCTTCAACGGTAAAATTAAAATACATTGTTAATATAATACGTTGTTCTAAAATACATTGACTACAAAATACATTGTTAATAAAATACCTAGTGAGTAGAAAAATATTATGTATGATAAAAATAAAAAAATGAAAATAAAAATAAAAATAAAAATAAAACGATTACCAGTAAAACATGAGAATAGATCAAGATACAATGTCGTAGTATACAGATTAAATATCACAGTTTTATAGCAGTAAAATAGACAAATATTTCGCATATCACAAATTAATTAATTGTACAATATAATAAAACTACTAACAAGGAGAAAGAAGAAGAATATCACAGATATATGTTCTAAGATTCCAATGAGCAGATATCACAGTCGTCAGTTGTTCAATCATATGATTGGAACATTCAGCCAAGTCATTAAAACTAAACCTACGCATAGCTCATTCTGGTAGCTCCTGACGCCACATAAGAGGGCTAGGAATCGCAGAGAGAGAGAGAAAGAGACTCGTCTCTTTTGTCGCCCTTGCTACGTTCGCGCGACAAACTTGACTCGTATGGGACTGACTTATTTAGCGCACTAGTTGCGTAATTTACTATTATTTTCGCTCTGCAAATTGTGACTCGTGCATAAAATTGCCTTTAGCACACTCGTCGCGAATAACTTGTGTGAACAAGTAAATTAACGTCCTTGTAGCTTAATAGCTTAATATACTATTCTTTAGTAATATTTTTTTGCTTCCTCATAGAGGAAGCTTTGTGATAGTAAAAAAAAAGTTTATGAGATAATGTGGTAGAAATGTTATTTAGCAAAATTGAAATCGAAATACACTATTTTTAGAAAATGTCCATATGGATGTGTGTGTGTGTGTGTGTGTGTGTGTGTGTGTGTGTGTGTGTGTGTGTGTGTGTGTGTGTGTGTGTGTGTGTGTGTGTGTGTGTGTGTGTGTGTGTGTGTGTGTGTGTGTGTGTGTGTGTGTGTGTGTGTGTGTGTGTGTGTGTGTGTGTGTGTGTGTGTGTGTGTCCGTATACGCTGATATCTCATGATCTACTCGACCGATTTTAACGGGAGAATGATCATTTTTTTTAGATGTTGCTTCCACAATTGGGGTCAATATTCTATTTTTGTAAAATTTAATTTTTTTTATAGCCATTTTTTAATTTTCAAAATTTTTATTTTCGATTTTTTTAATATTTAGAACAAATATTGTTTATATATCATGAATTCTCTGTATGTAGGATAAAATTATCTACAATTTAAAAAAAAAAAGTCGGTAGCTATATTTCGTTATAAGTTATTGATGAAAACGTAATTTTTTGTAAATAGGTTATATTTCGAAATTAAAAAAAGATATTAACATGAATATTTTTTTGGTTATAAAGGATATTAAGTACTTACTAAATTTTTAGGTTTTTTTATTCATTATTTTTTGAGAAAAAAAATAATTTATAAAAAAAAGTGATTTTTTTTGTCGTTCAATAACTATAGTAAAATTGGCTTAATCACTTTGAAATTCTTTTTTGGGGTAGATTTTGTATACCAATCGAGTGAGTTCTTTGGGCAAAAGGATTGATCCATAAATTTCGGAGATATTTGAGGTTAAAATTTTTTTCAAATTTTTTTAAAATCGTAATTTCTCGAGAACGGCTCTATATATCTAAATAGGCTGGGTGGCATTTGAAAGAGAATTAAATTACCTATATTTCCTAAAAAAAATTAATTCTCTAGCTATCACGGTTCTTTTGTTATTAACAAAAACGTAAAAATTAAAAAATGAAAAAAAATGAGTTTTATATGTTCAACTATTCAAGAGTAAAATTATTGTCTTATTCGCTTCAAAATTCATTGTAGAGGTATATTATTGATAGTTCTCGGATGAATTCTTTTGACAAAATGATTGGTTCATAAATTTCAGAGATATTTGAGGTTAAAATTTTTCTAGACATTTTTAAAATGTATTTCTTGAGGATGGCTTTGTGTATCTGAATGGGAATCATTCTCTGGATATTAAAAGAAACAAGCTTACTCTCTAGCACGACACTAGACGAATCCTCAACCTTCGATGTTATTTATTTTATAGTTTAAAAATATGAATTTTTCTTATGAAATTTTTTGTAATCAATCTCAAAATGTAATAATAGCAAAATATTAAATAAAATGAATATATTGAACTAACATGTGAATAATATTTATATAAAAAATTTATTAAAAAAAACGAATAAAAAATTTTTTATGGAATACTATATAATTATATTATAATTTTTACAGAAATATAATAGAAAATAAAATTGCTTTACTGTATTGCATGCTGTGCCGCATGTGCGGTATGTCTCCCATACAATAATTTTTCTTGTAAACACAATCAAAGAACTTTAGAATATTTTTTTTATTTCGAACTAATGTACGACGAGAAGCCGTTGACATGGACTTGAAGAAGAAAAATTTGATGAAGAATAGAACTTGAAGAAGATTGTTTTCCATTCATATAAGAATTAAAATCAGAAACAAATAAATTACAAATGGAACCTCATTGAATAGCCATGAAAAAATTACAAGTTAATATTTTCCATAAAATTTTTCCAATTTTTTTCGTGAAAAATTTATTTTTCGAATTTTAATTTAATAAAAAGAATCAAAAAATTATTTTGAGGAAGCTACGTGCCAATGAATTGGCAGTGGTTTTTTAATTAATAAAGAAATCAGGATGTGTTCTTCCACAATGCCTGAAGTTAAATTTACATGAGGTAAGTGTGTCACTTACTGTGCCCGCTTCAGTTAATGTGTCCTTAGATTATTTTCATGTGTATTATGCACCTTAAAATGTTGCTTCCTCATAGAGGCCCGCGCAAAAATATAACCTATGGGCAGCACTTTGCCAAAATATTGGATATTAACATTAGCAATGTATGGGGAGAATATTGGAAAAGTATTTCCAATATTTTGGAATAAGTCCGTTAAGGCACATCTTCCAATACTCTTCCAATACATTTCCCATATTCCAATATTTACAAATTTAGTCAGATTCGCCAATATTTTGCCAACATATTGGTAATATTTTGGTAATATAATATTGCCAATATCTTGGAAATATTCTGGCAATATATCAGCAAAATTTTATTGATATTCGTAAAATTATGAGTTCTAATGCAAATAAAACATTATTTTATTAGTTTTTTTAATTTAAACATGTTTGGAATTTGAACTTAAACATTAAGATATTTTCCACACACCGTGTGCGAAGTACCTATTTTGCGCATGCAAGCGTGCGCAAACTCGGCCTTTCCGCTCGTCGGTTTGAAGAATTATATTGTTCGGTACACGTGCGAGAGATGATATTCGACTCGTGTATTGTCACCCTCGCTTCGACGAACTGGCACTCGTCCGAGAACCATCTCTCTCGCACTAGTATAGAAAAATACTTACTATTTTAGAATAAGCAGTTGTAATTTTCAAGGAAAATTTTTTTATTCAAATTCTAAGTCGTTTACAGGCTCACATATATAATTAAGTTTCTCTACTTTTACATGAAAACATACATTTTTCAAATTATGTACATTAATTATATCCACATCGTCAGATATTTCTGTACATTGATAAATAAAATCTAATGAACTATTGCGCACATTTATAGTGAAGGGATTAATAATTTTATATTTTTTTAAACGGGCGTAACTTTCACCTGGACATTGACATATTTTTTTACACTCGCAGTTCGTAATATGTAAATAATCTTGAATAGAACCTATTCCAAACTTCGAATTATCATTGTACAAATTTTTCTCATTAACTTCGGAATTGAAAACAATTGTATTTTTATACAATTTTTTAAACAAAAATATACTACTTCCATTTAAGGCATACTTATTAAAAATGTTTTGGGCATCTAATTTTGAAAATCTTTTTGCTAATCCTACTATATAGATCGAATCGCCAATTTTTTTATTGAGTCCCAATTTGTGTCTCGGAGACAAAAGTTCATTGCAAAAATCATGAGCTACACTGTTCGGTGAAAGCCATTCATATTTTAACGTATGTACTTTTACGTACATGCGTAAATTAATTATTTGTAGCTCGGGTTTGGTACTACTGTGTACTAGTTTTTTTAATTTTCCATTTATATCTTCAAGTGGCATACAAGAAGAGGTCCATAAAGGGCCTAAACGTTGCACTATCTCAGGTAAGTGTGACAAAGAATGAACATTACACGTCATACATTTCACGTTATACAGAGCTTCAAATCTTGACAAAAATTCTTGAATTAATATTTCTGCAAAATTGATCATTCTATTTGTTATTTCCCGTTTACACAAAATGTAGACAGCTAGTACGAGTAATTTGTAATGATCTAAATAATCAGCTGAAAGCACATTATTTAATATTGGCACGGACGTGTAAAAAAACCAGATTTTTAGTTCGGAAGCTTTCCAAAAACAAAAATGCGTTTTAATGGGTTTAGGGCGTCTTGCAATGTAGGATGGGGGTTTTACAGCTCTTAATTTTTCGTCTACAATATCAACTAAATTGGATATGTTAAAACTCTCGTGGCTAAATTTAGGATCGAACCACAATTCTCCTAGTTTTTTTACGACGCCTTCGAAGACGCAGTGCATCACGTCGACTGCTGTAGATGTAATAAATTTATAACAAATTTTCGACAATATTGTCGGGCCTTTAACGCCACAAACGGGCATTCCAATTTCCAGTGCTTGTACGGAGTGTTCTAAGGTGTCGTTATCAGTGCGTAAAATTAAATTTTTTTCGTAATGGTACGTTCGAGTTTTATCAACTGTGCAGCCTGAGTGTATGCATACTTGGCATCCAAATTTGCCATTATATTGTGTCATTGATAAAAAAATAGCTTTAGCCGGCAGATTACACGTACCACTCATAAGAATTCCTCGTACATTGATCGTTTAAAGATTTTTTTAATGGGTTTAAAAAATGTTTGGCACTGGCTTTTTGTCTCCAAACCATTGAGCTACTAACAAAATATTTTCCAATTTATACCTATGATCATATGGAAGTTCGTTAATTATAAGAACAAAACCCCAAATATTAAACTTAGAAGAATTAAAAATGCGCACTCCATCCGAGTACCACATGAATGAAATATTATTAGCATTTGACAGAATATTTTCATTATATAATTCTTCATAAATGGATCCATTATAAATATCTCTATAACATCCATTTGATACTCTATCTCTGCGGTTGGAAAGTTTGTTATAAAAGTTGGGGCGCTCATACAACGATTGTATTTGTCGAATCAAAGGTACTTCGATAAAATAATCTTTTTTCTCTTCACAGATACACGACTGTACATTCTGAATATTTTCTGACTCGATTGATTCGTCATTGTTAACGTCAAAATCAGTGTTAGGTTCCAATGAATTGCGATTAACACAGTAAAAATGCTTTTTAAGAATATCATCATCTATAAGATTAAAATATTTTTGAAATTTATAATAAGTGGAAGGACACTTATTTGGCTGTGGTAATACTTTTGAAAATAATTTCAACGTGTATCCGGTGTCCACATTAGGTTGGTTTAGAGTCGATTTCAATAAGGCAATACTTAAAACGAACTCTTTGGCGGTTATTAAAGCTCCTGGATAAAGTGGTTCGTTAAGACTGGATGGTGGAACGTTCTCCTCGTCATTAAGCTCGTAATCTTCGCTATCACTAATATCGCAACTTGCGTCTCTCCAAATCGCAAAATCTTCCATATCATCTTCAAAAAAATCTAAATAATTGTTTTAAAATATTAATGCATTTGTAGGAAAAAAATCTGTACTAATTATAGTAACAAAAATCTTACTTTGGACATTCTCCTTATCGTTTACTATCCTGCTATGAATTTCCCTTTCTGCTAGGGGTGCATGCAAATTACATTTCACAGTGACGTTGTCATCTTCATCGGTACGCTGAAAAGTATCAAATATAACTTATTAAACTGCACGAAATTTAGATTAAAAATTTAGATTCTCGTACATATTTTTCGTGCATGAAGCACGTCGTTTTCACACACTCTTATCTCGCAGTGAAAAAATCGAATACGCGTCGAATATTGTGTGAAGCAGGACATTTTTGCACATCCGTTATCTATCACGCCAATTTATTTATTTACGCGAAATAACTTTAACGTGCTGTTATAGGGCACTTTTCGAACGGGAAGCGTACGGAAACGAACTTCCCGTAACTTCTGAGAAAAAATAGTGTACGCTACGCGACTACGCGTGCGTAAAGCAGGCGGTCGCGCACGCGCATTGCGGTTCTCGCTGCTCTCGAGCGGCAATCTCCGCGTGCGCAGGAGTCGAGTCGACTACTTTCCGTACTTGTAGCGTAATGTACTATAATTATAGTTATATTGGCTCACTTAATAAACTGACTAAAAAACCATTTACATAATAATAATATAACATTATATAGAATTTAAGTTAAAATATTTTTAAGATTTTTATTTATTTATTTATTTTTATACGGGAATTACTGGTGTTTTTAAACAATACAGAGTAAAACGAGAGACATTGACATATTATTTAACTTTACTTACGAGAGATGTATCACATGCGCCTGAAATCGTTCCTTCGCCAAAAAGTTGCGTCAATTTTTTATCAAATATCGTTTTTGATCGTTTCTTAGTATCATCACAGTAACCTTTGAACTTTATCGGCCGCTTAGACATATTCTAAAATAAGGTAATCTATGTTACCAACCTTATCATAACCTTTTCTATCTAATAACCGTTTGATTTTTTCCATGAAACAGTAGGCACACGATGTTGTTCTACTGAATATATATATATACACACATAACCATTATAAACAATTTAATTCTGTTGACTGCATTAGAGAAAATCAATTTTAACAGTTTGATGAACTTGGTAAATATGGACGCCTTAATTTATTGGGTAAATTACCAAAATACAAGTATTGTTGCGGACGATTTGCATCCGAATGTAGGAGAAGGACAAACGACAAGGGTCCGATACAAAAATAATAAAATGTACGAAGGAAAAGTTTTAAAGAAAAGCTGTAAGTACAATGTATGAAATATATGGTTAATTGTAATTCATTTAGGTAAACTGCATATTTTGTTAAGTAGTTTCATCTTTTAAAGCTTTGTGATGTAGCGGTGTGTATCCATAAGATTAATTAAGTGCGCTCTTTATTGTTACACTGTAGCCTCTTTTGTCGGTCGGGTAATATAACCTCCGTCACTACAACACAAGTTCGAGCATCAGTCGGCTCGTCGGTTATCTGATGGATTCGTAGTCGTGATTTATAGTCGAATTCGGCGCGCACGAAATGAAATAATGTAAAGAAATAGATAATAATAGGTAATAGCGGGCAGGAGTACGAGCGCCTGATCGTGTGGACGCAGACATTCGAGCAGGGCAAGAACGGCGAGGACGGAGACGGTTGTTCGGTGGACTCGGCAACTGCTGGCTGTACGTGTAGAGCGACATACGCGGTCCTGGCGCACCGACTCCTGGGTTGCAACTCGTCGTGCGGATGGCTGAGGCTGTACCCGCGCAGATCTGCAGCGGTTTATCGTATCTCGGTTTCGCGAGTCATCAGTTCCAGTGCCAGGTCTGCTGTAGGAGTCGGGGAGGGAGCAAAGAAGGCGTCAGTTTCCCTCGCGCGTCACGCGTTAATTACTTTTCTGCTTTTCTTCAAAATTCTCGTGGTGCGCGTACGCATTTACAAGCTATATTTGCGACACCCGCTTTTTCATGGAAAATTGGTTTCGGTTCTTGTTTTCATGTTAAAAAATGATCTTGCAAAAAGAGTTATATTTGTCACGTAAACTATTACAAACTTTGCACACCCTAAAATAGACTTTACAACAAAATATTGTATTCATTCATAATATTAAACAAAACAATTTAAACTGTTCAAATTAGTAAACAAATAATTAATTAAATAATCTAATTTATTTTCAGATGACAAAAATTATCTTTTTCGTCAGAAAGTAAGGACGGCTCTGTATTAAGAAATGAAAATAAAAGTGCGAGTGCTAAGGAAGCTTTGCAAAGAAAAAAAGAAATTGTAAAAAAAAATAAAATAAATAAGAAAAAGCAATTAGGCTCATTGGCCTCAACCAATTTAAATCTTTTCCGTCTGCGCACTATTTTCGGCGAATCTTCATCGGATAGTGAACAGTCTGCAAAGGTAGAAGAATCAGGAAATGAACAAGAAGAACAAGAAAGAAGAAGCGAGAATGACGGAGAAGAGGAAGAAGGAAATAGCAAGAGTGAAGGAGAAGAGGAAGAAGGAGATAGCAAGAATGAAGTAGAACAGCAGGAAATAGAAGATGAGAGAGAAGAAGAGAGAGAAAGAAAATGCGAAAGAAAAGAAGAACGAGAACAAGAACGCAAGAGAGAAGAACAGCGAGAAAAAGAACGCAAGAGAGAAGAACAGCGAGAAAAAGAACGCAAGAGAGAAGAACAGCGAGAAAAAGAACGCAAGAGAGAAGAAGAGCGAATAGTAAGAGCCCCGAAAAAAAGAAACCATGGGAAAGAACTAAAGGGAGAAAAACAACGCGAGAGAGAACAAGAACAGCGAGAAAAAGAACGCGAGAGAGAACAAGAGCGAGAAAGGGAATGCGAGAGGCAAGAGCGAGAAAGAAAACGTGAGAGAGAAAAAGAGCGAGAAAGGGAACGCAAGAGGCAAGAGCGAGAAAGAGAACGCGAGAGAGAAGAAGAGCGAGAAAGGGAACGCGAGAGGCAAGAGCGAGAAACAGAACGCGAGAGAGAAGAGCGAGAAAGAGAACGCGAGAGAGTAGAAGATCAAGAAAGACAACGCGTGAGAGAAGAAGAAAGGCAACAAGAGAGAGACCGAGAACATCGAGAAAGAAATCACGAGAGAGGACGCGAGAGGGAAGAGCAACGTAGAGGACAACTAAGAGAAAGAGAGCTACATAGGCGAAGAGAAGATGGAAGAGATGACGATGTAATTTCGTTATTACTATATTATTTTAATAATACTGATTATTTAAGTAACAAAATATTAAAATATTGTTTTGTAGAATAATGACAATGAAGATCCATTGGATTTATGCCACCGACCTGGAAACGGTCGAGTTCAACTGTGCGATTCCTATAATGTTTGGATCGATCAAGGAGAACTAACGTATTTACAACGATGGCTTCATTCGCCCAGGGAATTAACTCGATCACTTCTTAAAATTTTAGTAGGGCCCGAGAATTTAAAGTTCATGTGTGCCAGAGGAAGGTCAAGAAATAATCTCCCTATTCCTCGCGAAATTCTAAACGCAGTTGAATGTAAGTTGTATTTTTATTTTATATTTAAAAGAATAAGAATGAGATATTTAAGTACATAAAATATTTCCTTTCCAGTTTACGTCAATAAAAAGTGTACATCAAGGTTGAAGCCATCTGAATTCTCTTCGGTTATTAATATGATGTGCGCCACACTGCGCAATCCGAAAAATTGAAGTATACAAAGAATGGAATATTGTTAATTCAAATTATTATTAATTCTAATTTTGTATTTATTAAAAATGTAGAGATCTGATTTGTATTTGTTACATTGATTTATTGCCTAAAAAATACTTAATTGCACACTCGTCTAGTAAAACCTTACTTGTAATACTTTTGTATACTTTTAAATTATTACTTTATAACAAAAATGCAAACTAGATTCATACTTAAAAAGAAAGTTATATTAAAGTCTCATTAAAATATATTTTTTCAAACTTTTAAGAAAAACGTTCATTTACCAATATATTGCCCGAATATTTCCAAAATATTGGCAATATTATATTACCAAAATATTACCAATATGTTGGCAAAATATTGGCGAATCTGACTAAATTTGTAAATATTGGAATATGGGAAATGTATTAGAAGAGTATTGGAAGATGTGCCTTAGCGGACTTATTCCAAAATATTGGAAATACTTTTCCAATATTCTCCCCATACATTGCTAATGTTAATATCCAATATATTGGCAAAGTGCTGCCCATAGGTTATATTTTTGCGCGGGGGAAGCTTTGTGATAGTAAAAAAAAAGTTTATGAGATAATGTGTTAGAAATGTTATATAGCAAATTTGGAATCGAAATACACTATTTTTAGAAAATGTCCGTATGGATGTGTGTGTGTGTGTGTGTGTCTGTGCGTGCGTGTGTGTGTCTGTGTGTGTGTGTGTGCGTGCGTGCGTGCGTGCGTGTGTGTGTGTGTGTGTGTATGTGTGTGTGTGTGTGTGTGTGTGTGTGTGTGTGTGTGTGTGTGTGTGTGTGTGTGTGTGTGTGTGTGTGTGTATGTGTGTGTGTGTGTGTGTGTGTGTGTGTGTGTGTGTGTGTGTGTGTGTGTGTGTGTGTGTGTGTGTGTGTGTGTGTGTCCGTATACGCTGATATCTCATGATCTACTCGACCGAATTTAACGGGAGAGTGATCATTTTTTTAGATTTTGCTTCCATAATTGGGGTCAATATTCTATATTTTTGTAAAATTTAATTTTTTTTTTTATAGCCATTTTTTAATTAAAAAAATTTTTTTTTCGATTTTTTTAATATTTAGAACAAATATTGTTTATATATCATGAATTCTCTGTATGTAGGATAAAATTATCTACAATTAAAAAAAAAAAAGTCGGTAGCTATATTTCGTCATAAGTTATTGATGAAAACGTAATTTTTTGTAAATAGGTTTTCGAAATTAAAAAAAGATATTAACACGAATATTTTTTTGGTTATAAAGGATATTAAGTACTATAACTTACTAAATTTTTAGGTTTTTTTATTCATTATTTTTTGAGAAAAAACATAATTTATAAAAAAAAGTGAGTTTTTTTGTCGTTCTATAACTATAGTAAAATTGGCTTAATCACTTCGAAATTCTTTGTAGGGGTAGATTTTGTATACCAATCGAGTAAATTCTTTGGGCAAAAGGATTGATCCATAAATTTCGAAGATATTTGAGGTTAAAATTTTTTTCAATTTTTTTTTAAATCGTAATTTCTCGAGAACGGCTCTATGTATCTAAATGGGGTGGGTGGTATTCGAAAGAGAATTAAATTACCTATATTTTCTAAAAAAATTAATTCTCTAGAGTAGGTAAGCTGGACTGGTTCTGGCGCACTGCGCCAGAACCAGCCCAACGTTCTAGCGCACTGCGCTAGAACCAGTCCAACGTTCTGGCGCACTGCGCTAGAACCAGCCCACTATTTTCGGTCGTGATTTTCGGAGAGCGAAAATGGACTGCGCTAGAACCCGTCCAACGTTCTAGCGCAGTGCGCCAGAACCCGTCCACTATTTTCGGTTATGATTTTTCCCCGAGCGAAAATTGACCGTCACGCGTGATATTCCAGCTGTCATGCGCATCGACTCAAAGAGAGAGCGCGAGCGCCGCGAGCAGCGAGAGAGACAGAGGTCAGAGAGAGAGAGAGAGCCTGCGCGCGCATGGTGAGAGTGTATACGCGGGACGGCCGCCGAGCACGTGCTCGCCGTAGCTTCAAAACAGCTTGCCCGGCTTTTTCGCGCGGCCGCCATTGTATGTGTGTATACTGCGGTATCGCTTTCTCACCGGTGAGATCGAGCATATGTTTATTTGTATTGTTCGCGTGTGTATGTATATACTAAACCTTTATAGTATTTTTTTTCACGCGTACTGCTCTCTCGCCGGCGAGATCGAGCATACGTTTCCTTCTTAAAAGTTGGAACAGATTTTCACGAGTGCTAGTGTATGTCTGTGTGCGTGTTAATCATGATGAGGAGATTATATACAGACACGAGGAATTTCGCTGACGAGGACATCTCCGGGGATAGCAAGCAGAATGCAGCATCTTTAGGATCAACATCAATTATAGATAAGTATTTTTTTCTTAATGTTTCTTTTCAAGCAAATTTTAAAGATAATTTAATGTACTTTTTTATCAACTTTAACTTTTAAAAAATATTTCCTTAGTAAAATCCCTTTCTTATTTGAGAAAATGTTTCTTTAATAGAATAATAATGTTTTATAAGAAAACGAATTTTACTAAGGAAATATTTTTTAAAAGTTAAAGTTGATAAAAAAGTACATTAAATTATCTTTAAAATTTGCTTGAAAGAATCATCTCGAAAGTTCTCTCGCTGAAAATTCAATTACAACTACGAAAAACATAGTCTTTTCTAACATAAGGATTTTTTTTCGCAATAGAACTTTCGAGATGATTCAAACAAATTTTTAAGATAATTTTTAATATACTTTCATTAACTTTTAACTTGAGAAAAAATGTTTTTTGTTAGTAAATTCGTTTTATTGTAGAAAAAAATATTACCATTTATTAAAGATACATTTTTTTCTCAATTTAAAAGTTAATGAAAGTACATTAAATAATTATCTTAAAAATTTGTATGAATCATCTCGAAAGTTCTGCTGAAAAAAATATTTATGTTTTCATACTTGTAATTAGATTTTCTGTGTGAGAGAACAATCTCGATGATTCTTCTCTCTGTTTCACTCCCCACCCATCCCCTCTCTCTCTCTCTTAGGAGCAGAAGTCGCGGGGTTTCAAAGCTTCGCGAGCCCTTACCGAACGAATCGGTTCTTTCGCTTTCGCGAAGCTTCGATACCCCGCGTCTTCTCCTATAAAGGGAGAGTATCAGAGGACCGGCCCTCATTTCCGAGTTGTGTGTGTGTGTGTAAGTGAAGTGTCGTCCTAGTGCAGTGTATATTTTTTTTCATGGAAGCTAGCTAGTATGAGGAGCTTCAGAAGCCGGCCAGGGAGGTGGACCCGGAAGGAGGTGGAGGCTCACCTGCAGATTGCCTTCGCGAAATCCTCGCGACCATGTGGGCATCCGCCGAAGGAAATATAGAGCGATGGATAGCGGAGAGAAGGGCTGCTGCGGGATTATCACCGCCATCGCACATCCCGCCACCACCTGATGCTGATAAAAACATGCCGCCGCCTCCTCCTCGGTCAGCATCGCAGAGGGTAAGGAAAAATAAATCCCCAGCATCACCCTACTCGCTACCATCGAAGAAGAAGAGGAAGTCAACGACATCGCCCTCCTCGCCTGCACCGCTACCTCCTGGCCCGCCGCCGCCGTCACCCTGGTCGCAGCCGCAGCCGCTCTCCTCGCATACACCGCTACCTCCTGACCCGCCGCCGTCATCCTGGTCGCAGCCGCAGCCGCTCTCCTTGCCTACACCGCTACCTCCTGGCCCGCCGCCGTCACCCTGGTCGCAGCCGCTCTCCTCGCCTACACCGCTACCTCCTAGCCCGCCGCCGTCACCCTGGTCGCAGTCGCAGCTGCCCTCAACATCTCCATCACTCGCTATGGAGGTAGAAGATGCATCCAGCATGCTCAAAGATTTTTTCGAATCCTTCTGCGAAAGTTTAGGCGAGGAAAGATTTGATAATGCAATGGTAAGTTTTTTTTTTTTTTTTTTTTGCAATTTATATAACACTAGCAAAATTGAAACGCGCTTTTTTCACTATGATTTAGTTTAAGTGATAAGTGACTTAGATATATTTTTTAAGTAAAAAATTAAATGTTCTTTTTTTATTCTATTTCAATTATTTAGCAGTTCTATAAATACTTAACTTTTGAATTCATTTTCATGTTTTAAGTAAAAAATTAAATGATTTTTTTTATTCTTTTTCAATTATTTAGCAGCGCTATAAATACTTAACTTTTAAATTCATTTTCATATGTTTAATTTTTACTTACCTTATAGGAAACTGAGGTACTACCACCACCACCAGGATTCCATGATGATGATGTTTTGATACCCGATGCGCCTATTCTAATGGTAAGTTTTTTCTTATTTCTTTTTTCTACTATACCTATATATCTATATACTTACCTATCTATAAACTCACCTATCTATATACTTACCTATCTATATACTTACCTATATATATATATACTTTCTTTATAGAAACAGAGCCATCGATAGTCCTCCCATCATCACCTGCGATTTCGCTACCGCAATACCAGCCGATGCTCTGGCCACCGTTGCCTCCTGGTTCGCCGCTGTCTCTGTCGCCTACGCCGTCGTCGCCTGCATCGATGTTACCGATGTCGTCCTCGCAGTTACCCCTAAAAGAAAAGGTTAGTTTTTATTTTTAAATTTATGTATGTGTGTATACATGCGTATGTGTGTCTATATGTGTGTGTGTGTGTGTGTGTGTATACATGCGTGCGTGCATGTGTATGCATGCGTGCATGCGTGTGTATGTAGATGTATGTACGTGCATGTAGGTGCGTGCATGTGTATGTAGATGTATGTACATGCATGTAGGTGCGTGCATGTGTATGTAGGTGTATATGTGTGTGTGTGGTTGTGTGCGTGCGTGCATGCGTGCGTGTGTGCGTGCGTGTGTGTGCGTGTGTGTGTGTGTGTGTTTGTGTGTGTGTGTGTGTGTGTGTGTGTGTGTGTGTGTGTGTGTGTGTATAATTTGATAACGATTTACATAATTTTACTTACTTTCAGGAAAGTGAAGTTATTACATTGGATCGTTTACTAGAACCACCGCAACCGATATCATCCTTTTCATCGCTATATCCATCATCACCGTCATCAATCCCACTACCGATGGGTCCTCCACCGCTATCGTCTTGTCTACGATTTTCATCAAGGTCTCTGAAAGAAAGGTAAAGATTAGAATTTTCTCAATGATAATTTACAATTCCACTTACAGCATGATTTTAATAATAATTTAATTATCTATTTAAAACTTATCTCTCATTAAAATTTAATTTCAATGAATTTAATCATTTTTTAGTTTTTCAGAAGGAGTCAAGAAAAAGCATCCATACATACGTCAGCATTAAGGGAGGAGGAGCCGCTACCCTATTTTCCTCCTCTCTCACCTCCATCATTGTGGTGGGAGACGGAAATCGGATTACCACTAGCTCTGATTCGAGCACCGCCAACGCCACCTCCTATCAGTGAAGTGCTTGGATCGGAGTTGATGGAGCTCCTACTTTCTCCGCTACCGCTGTACTTCGATATGCCGTTCCTCAACCTAAGAAGTGAAGAACAACAGCAGCAACCAACGATAAATATAAAGAGGCGGCGACCAAAAGGTTTTATTGTCGCTGAATATCACGCACCGTGGATTAGAACACGTACGAGCCCGCAACCAGTACCGACTGGTACTCCTCGCACGCCGATTAGTGGAATTAAATTTTTTTAATATCATTTTTTAATATCAGTTTTCTTTCAAGCAATTATATTTTATAGTTTGTAATATTTGTAATATGTTAAGTGTTTTATAGTTTTGTAATATTTGTAATATTTTTGAGTGTTTTATTTTATAATAAAATAAATAATTCTAATTATATATTTATTTTATATTTATTTTTTATTCATAAAAATAAAGATTATGAATGAAATTTAAGTGTGTGTGTGTGTATGTGTGTGTGTGTGTGTGCGTATGTGTGTATGTGTGTGTGTGTTTATATATATGTGTGTGTGCGCATGTGTGTGTGTTATATTATTTGTGTGCATGCATGTGTATTTGTTTTCTTTTTTTATTTTTTAATAAAAAATTATAAAATAATCCTTAAAAATATTACTTATGTCGACTGCAATTTAATATCAACTGTTAAGAATTTTTCCATCGGTCTTACAGTCTTACAAATTAAATTAAAATAATTAATATTTAATTAATAAAAATAATTAATAAAAATAATTAATAATTAATATTTAATTAATAAAAATAATTAATAAGTAAGAGAAAAGAAGGGGGTATGGGTGCATGGTATATAAGGAGGTGTATCGCGGGTTTTATTTCAGTCCCTGAGGAGGAGCCGGAGCAGGCTCGAAACGTCGGACAATGTGGTGGTGGTGGGCAGTCAGATCGTCCTTTGCTAACAAAGTTTTTTCCAGTATTTAATTAAGTTTTTATTTCAGATTCTACGGGGGTGATTATAAACAAGGGCAATCTGACTGCCATAAATATTAATTATTTTAATTTAATTTGTAAGACTGTAAGACCGATGGAAAAATTCTTATCAGTTGAAATTATAAAATAAGAAAAGAGAGAAAATAGTGAGAGCCCCATCCTATACGCTCTCACCTGTGAGGAACATCCACACCGTTTTAAAAAAAAAAATTTTATTTCCTCTCCAAAAAATTTTCTCTCTCTTTTTATAGTTTCTTTTTTATTATTTACAAATAAAAAATTACAAAATATTATAAAATTACAAAATATTATAAAATTACAAAATATTATAAAATTAAAAAATATTATAAAATTACAAAATATTATGAAATTACAAAAAAAAAAATATTATAAAATTATAAAATATTATAAAATTTTTATGTATACATAGAATGTAACAATTCAGTAGTAAGCTCTTTCATACTCTCTATGCGTGGAAATGGCACAACTCTTGAGTAATATTCATTATCACAGCCACAGACATCCTTATCTTCCCAGGACACGTTAGGGGAGTCATCGTGGGTGTATACATTTTCTAATAACCACCATCTTAATGAATCTGCATTCTTTGCAGCGCAGCTTGGTTTTGAGCAATGCGGATGGTATGGGCATCTTACTTTCTCCTCTTTATGGATTTTCTTTAGCACCGGGCAACCGAAATCCTCGATATTATTTACTAGCCTAAGAAAAGAATATTTAAAAATGTAATTAATGAAAAATTATGTGAAATACTTACTTTTTAATACTTACTTTCCGGGGACCATTTCCTCAATCCACCGTTTTTTCTCAAGTCCTTTTACATGGATTGTCGTAGCGTTCTTCAGTCTTCCTTGTAAAATACCTATAAGCCACCTATATGGAAACATTCCAGACTTCCACGCCATTCCATGATACTTTTTAATGAGCCATTCGTTTATCCTCCTTTCTTCATCCAGAAGTTTTTTCCACTGATAAGGTGGCTGGAAATGGTAGACTGACGGAATGGAGTTTTCAGAGAACTCGAGGATGGCCAGCTCCTTCACCACGAATAAGTTGGATGATCTCCTGAATCCCTGGACGTCTACGATGTACTCCATTTCTATTGCTCTTCTTCTCGTAGTAGTGTGTACTCGAAGTGGAGCGCTCGATGACGAATGTACCGCTATCACTGTTGTCTCCTCTTTTATACCCTCAAATGCTCTCCCCACTCCTCAAATTTCAACCCCTTCTGTCTCTGGAAGCTTCTTTCTCTCCCCTCTCCGAAAATTCTCGCGCTCGGGGAGGCCTATAAGAGGAGTCGCTGTACCCGCTCGATCTCATTCACTCATCCGACCAAGCAGGAGAAGCACCAGGAGGAGGACCTGCAGAGAGAACCGTCCACCGAGGAGGAGTTGCAGGCAGAGATGTCCAGGACTTGCTGTAGCTGTTGGCTGAAAACGGAGTGATAGACTATGCCGCTGTCTCTGCTGCATCGCTTCTTATAGCCGTGACTGCTTCCCCCACTCCAGGAATTCCACCTCTACCACTGCTCTGGAAGCTTCTCTCCCCTCTCCGAAAATTCTCGAGTTCGGAGAGACCTATAAGAGGAGTCGTTGTGCCCACTCGGTCTCATTCACTCACCGGTGAAGGAAGAGAGACTTCAGGAAGAGCTGCTCAACCACACTCGTCTGTTTTTCAACTCTGAGAGTCTCATCATGGAAGTTATTGTAAGTGTCCAGGGATATTATCCATCACCAGACAAGATGTTCGTTTCCAAGGAGATTGCTATTCTGGAAGTTGCTGAAAATTCCACGCCGATAATTCATCACCTTAAACCCCTCTTATCGGCTAACAAAAACGGAGCGAACAATCGTGAAAATGTTTGAAGAAACGGTTCATGGAATTCCATGGAACTCCGGCAGTATCCCATTTGAATACATCTTCCTTTTGTTGAGAAACAGCATATTGGCTGATGCGAAAATCATTTACGTTCGCGGAATGATTGATTACCAGTGGTTGATGTCATTTTTCCCCCTCAAGTAAGTAATATGTAAAAAGAAATAACCATAGATAGTAACTTTTTTTTCCTATATGATTATGATTTATAGATTCATCTCTGATTTGGGGCATAAGTCACAAGGTCCAGATATATCAAAGGATATTTTGGGAGAGGTAGATGCCTCCTGCACAATCCATAAGAATCATAACAATCCGGCATGTGCAATGAGAAAGGTTCTAGCTCTCCGCAAATGGCTCATTGAGCATCCACGAGGATACAGTAAGCCGCTCGTTCTTTGGGGTGATAATCTGATTAAAAATCGATATGATTATTATTATTTTGAGGAATAGGTGATATAAAATAAAAAAAATAAAAAATAAAAAAAAATAAAAAATAAAAAGAGAGAGAAAACAATGGAGAGGAAAATTTTCTAGATAGTCGGTGGATGTTCCTCACAGGTCGGGAGCGGTGGTTGGGGCTCCCACCACTCTCTCTCTTTTTTTAAATATCAGTTTCTATTCGACAATAATTGGTCACTGTGCTTCTAGAAGTCTTCTTTACATCGTAAAGTTCTTGGAATACCCCCACCAATACTACCACCATCACCTTTCCCCCCCACTACCAGGATGGGGATATAAGGAAGCTGAGCTCGCAGGATTGATCATTCCAGCGAGACACCTCGAGTGAGAACAACCTACTATTGAGAGCATATAAGGACTTCATCGTTTCAGCTAGCCATCATTTGGAGCTACTTCACTTCAAATTGTGATTCAACGAGAAAGGATGGCGCAACTAAACATTTTTGGTGAGAATATCAAGTGTTTATGGAAATCTTTAGAGTATGCAAAGAATGGTGTTGCGGTCACTAGTGATCTACAGTTATGGTTTGACATGTGTGTTGGCCTTATTGAAGAGCTAGAGAAGATAATCTCTTCAGGAACGCTCACTAGAGCTCAGAAGAAGAAAAGTCAAACTTTTATGACACACTTGCTATGCATTCAAAATAAGTTACGAGATTTTCTTAAGACAGGTGGTGAATTAAGGCAAAATCCATCAACAGTGAGTGAAACTAGTGTAAAATGGGATGATGTGTTTTCAGCGTTTGAGAGAAGAATAAAATCTGGCGTGATAACAAATCTGGGCCATTTGGACATCGTCTCATTCATGAAGGATGCGCAAACTGTCTTTAAGTCAAAGATTGAATCGTCCCTCAAGGAGTATAACGCGCTCAAAGTGAATGCTGAACTTGCTGCGAAATATGTGATACAGAAAAGTGACTCAGTAAGTGCTGAAGTAAAATACTTTAACACAGAGAATGTACCTATTTACAAAATTACGGACTTGAAGGAATATTTTTGACTAAATATTGAACAAGTTATTCAGCGAGAGATGGAGGAATTCGCGGAAAGAGATTGGGGATGGAGTTTACGTCAAATTTTTAGTCTTACGATAAATATTAATAAGTTTGAGCCGATGAAGGGTAGTTCTTATATTTCACTACCTAAAGAAATACTTACAAAAAAGGCGTGTATAAATATTCAAAACAAAGATAATCAATGCTTTAAGTGGTCTATATTAGCTGCACTACATCCTCAAAAACGTGATTCAGAGCGAGTTAGTCTGTATAAAAACTTCGAAAATGAACTTAACTTTGATGGAATAGAGTTTCCTGTTACACTAAAACAAATAAGTAAATTTAAGAAACAAAATCATGTTTCTGTTAATGTTTATATTTTAAATATGTGCAATAGTAAATTTCGGGTTAATCCGTGTTATGTAACATCATTAAAGAAACATGTGCATGTTAATTTACTTCTTATACAAGACTATTACATAGATGAGAATGATGAAGAAAATAAGGAGGTTAGCAATGAAAACACTTCAGCTCCAAAACTTCACTATGTTTGGATAAAAAACTTATCGCGCTTGGTGAGAAGTCAGTTAACATCCATCAATAAACAGTGTTTCATTTGTGACCGATGTTTACATTTTTTTAAAACAAATGAGAAGTTATTGAAGCATGAAATTGACTGCAATCAACTTAATAAATGTAAGATTAAATTACCCGTACTGCAGAATAATGTTCTTTCATTTAAAAATTTTAAGCGACAGATCAAAGTACCTTATGTTATATATGCAGACTTTGAATGTTTATTAAAGCCTGTGAATGATGAATCATTACATGTATTTCAAGAACATGAGGCTTACAGCATTGGATACTATTTGAAGTGCAGTTTCGATGATAGACTGTCTAGTTACCACAGTTACCGACTGGGAAAAGTTGGCGAAATGACTCCTGCCCAGTGGTTTGTATACAAACTTTGGCAACTTGCTGATCACCTTAATAATCTGTATAATGCACCTCAACCAATGAATTTAGATGATGAAGAGAATAGAAACTTTAACGAAGCTCAGTCATGCCACATTTGTGGTAAAGCGTTTTTACCTTCACACAAGAAAGTGAGAGATCACTGTCATATCACTGGAAGGTAAGTATATTATTTATTAATTATTTCATAAAATATTGAAATATTTATTTAATTAATAATATTGTTTATGATTTCAGATATAGAGGCGCTGCACATGAAGGATGTAATATCAACTATAAAGATGCAAGGTTTATTCCCGTCGTCTTCCATAACCTTACTGGTTACGATTTCCACTTCATCATTAAGGAACTTGCTAGTGATACTATTTTCAAGGGGCGTGTGCAACTTATTGCCGAGAACAAGGAGCGCTACATATCGTTTTCGAAATATATTGAAGGTACTGATTTCAACTTTAGATTTATAGATTCCTTCAGGTTCATGGCATCATCCTTGGAGAAATTGGCATCGTATTTGGACGAGAAAAACATTACCAGCAGCATCTTTATGAAAGATGGATATACGGAAGAACAAATAAAGTTGTTACTAAGAAAAGGTGTCTTCCCATACGATTACGTTTCATCACTCGAAAAATTGGAGGATAAAGAGTTGCCTTCAAAGCAAGATTTTTATAGTAGATTAACTGACTGCGGTATTGAGGACACTGAGTATAATCATGCGAAGACGATTTGGAATACTTTCAACATCAGCACACTTGGTGAGTATTCTGATATTTATCTGAAAACAGATGTGCTTTTATTAGCAGACATTTTTGAGAATTTTCGAACAACGTGTATCGAGGCTTATGGCTTGGATCCTGCGCATTATTACACTACTCCAGGACTAACGTAGGATGCAATGTTGAAGTACACACAAGTAGAGCTCGAGCTACTCACGGATATAGATATGCTGATGTTTATTGAGAGGGGAATCAGAGGTGGGATCAGTCAATGTTCGAATCGCTACGCTAAGGCAAACAACAAATTTATGTCCGACGGTTATAATCCAGACGAAGAGGAAAAGTATCTAATGTACTACGATGCTAATAACCTGTACGGATGGGCCATGACACAGCACCTACCAGAAGGAGGTTTTCGTTGGGTTGAAAATGTAAACGAACCAAATTTCTTTGACATTCCAGACGATAGTCCTATCGGTTATATCTTGGAGGTGGATTTAGAATATTCGGTAAGTCTTCACGATGATCATAAAGACCTACCTTTGTGTCCTGAACATATGGCTCCACCTGGTTCTCGTCAAAAGAAGCTGCTGACTACTTTATTCAACAAAAAGAGGTATGTTATTCATTATCGTACCCTCAAACAAGCTCTCAAACACGGACTAGTGTTAGAGAAAGTTCATAGAGCACTCAGATTCAAACAAAGTCCATGGCTCAAGCCTTATGTCGAATTAAACACGGAAAAGAGAAAACAGGCGAAAAATGAGTTTGAAAAACTCTTCTTCAAGCTTCTTATCAATGCCGTGTATGGTAAGACAATGGAAAATGAGCGAAAACGAGTAGATGTGAAACTCGTTAACAAGTGGACTGGCCGCTATGGGGCTGAGGTATTGATCGCTAAACCAAATTTCCACAGCCGCTCAATCTTTGATGAAAACTTGGTTGCCATACAACTCGCTCGAACAGAGATTTCAATCAGGAAGCCGATCTATGTTGGTCTTAGCGTTCTCGATATCTCAAAGACTCTCATTTATGATTTTCACTATTCGTATATGAGACAACGAGTGGGTAAAAATAGTAAACTTCTCTACACTGACACAGGTAGTCTGATATATGAAATTCGAGGAGTCAACATGTATGAGATTATGAAGGAGGATATCAATAAGTTTGATACTTCAGATTATCCTGAAAATAATCAATTTGAACTACCTCGTAAGAATAAAAAAGTCATAGGATTAATGAAGGATGAATGTAACGGTAACATTATGACTGAATTCATTGGGCTTCGAAGCAAAATGTATAGCGTCCTCATACAAAATGATAAACCTATTAAAAAAGCCAAGGGAGTCAAATCAATTGTTGTGAAAACAAGTATCACTTTCGAAAACTATCGAGACTGTCTTTTCAATGAGTTAACGGTGATCTGTCAACAGAATAATATACGTTCTAAGAATCACATCGTTCGAACCGAGAAAGAGAAGAAGGTTGCTCTAAGCCCACATGATGATAAACGCCATCTCCTTATGAAAAGTACGGATACACTTCCTTGGGGACACTATGGAATCTTCGATGAGGAGGAGGATAGGGAACTTCTAGAAAATTTGATACAGCTGGAGGAGATGGAGGTGGAAACACCAATCACGAGTGAAAGTGATGGAGAGGGGGAAGTCGATGGAGGCCTACATAAGGAGCGCGCGTCGAGCAGTCAGCACATTCGTTCGCTCGACGAGCCTGAGAACGGAGAGCCTCCCAGCAAGAGACTTAGACTTTGAACAACTCCAGACACTTAAAGGTAAGTATTTCATTTATTGACTTGTAATATTTGTTGAAAATAGTTAATATTCTCTCTCTGTTTTAGAATGGACTTTGCCATGTTAAATCGGATCTGCTCAAATACCTATCTTCCAAAGAAGAATATGTCCGAATTAGAGAAGGATGAAATGTACATGGTTACAGAGATCAAGCAGGTCAGCACCAAGTATGGGTTGAAGGCCGTTGTTGTCATCGATGGAGAGTTCCAAGTCTTTCTTCCCAATCGAGTTTCTAAGGCCCTCGAGGAGAATGGGAATTTATTCGATGAACTTGCCGAGAGGGCTAATAAGTACAAATTATTTTTATTGTATCAAGGCGAACAAAATTTTGAATTTCGTAAAGATTAAATGTATAAATAAATTATTAACATTGTAATTTAATTAATAACTTTATGTAAATTAACACGCTTGTAAAATAAATTTAATAAAAAAAAAAGAATAATAAAGAGAAAGTTTACGGAGGGGAAAAATGTTTGGTTGTTCCTCACAGGTAGAGAGCGTTGGTTGGGGCTCTCACCACTTTCTCTTTATTTAATTTATTTAATATTATTAAACAAATTATATGTCGTTCTTGTTTATCCAACTATTGTGAGAACTGTCGAAACCAAGCCACTTTACGTAAACTTGATTACCACGTTTCTTGAGCACTTTTTCTATGAGATAAACATCTGGAAATTTAACTTTTAAGAGTTCTTCTTCATAGAAGCAACCTGAAACCGGATGATCTTGATAATCTTTTAAATGGTAAGTAACAGGATTTGTTTTAGATACTTTAACTATTGTAAATATCTCAGTCGACCAATTGGGCGTATATCCTTTCTTAAATACTTGCTTTAATCTGCTTATACGTACTCTATCATTAACTTTAAATTTTTGTTTTTTAGAGGTTGAGATTTGCTGGAATATTGTGTCAGAACCTGGGCTTCATTGGCTGTTGTAACATCTTTTGGTTTCATATGTATAGTTCTGTGTTTCCTATTATTGTAAGCAGTAATTAAATCAGGTAAGATATCAAGCCACTTAAAATTTCCACGCAAACTAAATTGCATCCACATCTTGTTTTTCAGCGTTCGATTGAATCTCTCACAAATAGATGCTTTTAAGTTGCTGTATGTGGAGTACAGGTTAATTTTATACCGCTTCATCAAATTCTGAAAGCTGGAGTTGTAAAATTCTTTACCTCTATCTGTCTGTAAAAATTTGTTGGTGCTCGACCTTGAGACAGAACTAATTTCATCGCTGCTGTAATGTTGTCTGCGGATTTTCTCTTAACCGGTACAGCCCAAGCATACTTAGAAAATACATCTATTACAGTGAGCATATATCTGTAGTCTTTATTCTCTCTAGCGTAAGGCTGCATTTCAACTAAATCAGCTTGCCAAGATTCATCTATGCCTCGCATATCAAACTTACGGCGTTGATAGTTTCTTCGAGCAGGTTTATGCAACTCTTCTACTACTACTTTCTTTTGATGATCCATACTTCGATGTTGACTCTTTGGTATCTATCGAATTACTGTTCTGTGATAACTGAAGTATCATCTCTTTTATACTCTCCATTTCTCTCTCGAGACTAGCAATTTTTTTATCTAATTCATCTCGATGAGCTTCCACTATATCATCTAAATTATTGAAAGGCCGAATCCATCTCAAATCAGACAGCCCGCGTATGCCTATTTCACCTATCATGTTGAAATAAAAATATTTATGTTCTACTCGAAAAAATATTTTACACGTGTTTTTTTATTTTTTTGTTTCATCAAAATTTCATGCGTTCAGCGATGCCGAAAAATTCCGAGAAAATTCTTTCATTGAGAAAAAAATTTTCAATGTGATTTTCAGACTGCTATTGTTTCAGCAGTTTTTCGAGCTTTTAAACGTGTAACACACAATTTCACTCAGTTTTGAGCCCTCTTTAACGGCCTTAATGTCATTTTCAAAAAAAATAAAAAATCCACGAGCTATGCACTTTTTACTGAAAAATTCATTTTTTAGGGAAGTGCCTTTTTCTCGAAAACCCCATGTTTTTTTTGCACAATTTTTGTTGTCGTGATAGAGGACGGTAATGCCTAGCTAGACGTATTTGTGAGATTCGGTACTTTTTCCCTGGGATAGCGATCACTAATGAGATAACACACAAACAAATTTTTCACGCCTAATGCTTATATATAGTCAATGATATTAGAGTCAATGTAAAGGTATTTGTCTTTGTGTGTATGTAATATACATGTACGTGCGCCTACTTATAGGAGTATATGTACTAGTACATTTGTCCGCTAGATGGATATGGTTTGACTTAACATTTACAAAGAAAAGTTCGGTTTCTGCTATATATCACACATCTCGTCTTATTTAAAACCATCATCTTTTGGAAAATTATTACATATTTACACCTTATCAACTCAACTACGATGTCTCAATATTACTCAACAGAGAGAATCAAATGTGCAGACTTTTAGACAAACACAAACAAATTATTTACAAATCTAGTTCCGTACGTTTAAAACAACTTGAGAATCTTGCTCATCCATTGAAGCACCTCTATCCTCATTTACCTTTGACACCTTCTACATATCTGTGTCAACATTGTTACAATCGTGCTTTAGAATTGGTGAGTAGTACTGACAATGAATTTATAACGGATAATGAAGTTACCGATAACGTAGTTGATAGAGATGAAGATTTTTTACCAAGTACTCCAGAACGCATTGAAGAATTTAATAATGAAATAAGTACATCTTTCTTAGGTTCTGTATCGCCTTTTAAAAGAAAAAATCTTATACATGAAAAATCAATTGAAAATTACGTAACAAAGAAGAAAAAAAAAATACTTTCAACATTGTCTAATACCCTTGATGTGAAGTTGAACAATGTTTATGACGTTTCTATAACAGCAAATGAATCAACTGTATGCCATTGTACAGAATGGATACAAAATCTTGGTCTAGCCTTGCAAAAGTGTTCTACGGTATCAGAAAAAATAAAAATTCTGACTTTGCTACCTTCATCCTTTACAAAACATGAAATTTTATCTTTATTTCCAGAAATAACAATGTATATGATCAACAAATCGAGAAATCTTGTTAAAGAAAAAGGAATTTATTCAGAACCAGATGCATATTCAGGCCATCCGATTGATGAAAACATGGAAAAAATTGTTATGGAATATTATTTAAATGATGATTTTAATTGTTCAAGACAAAGTCCTAATAAATGTGACGTTGTTACAATTAAAGTTAACAATAAAAAAGAGAAAAAAGTTAAGCGTTTTCTTACTCGAAGTTTAAAAGAGACGTATAAAGTATTTAAAAATGATTATCCAGAATTGAGAATTGGAAAATCGAAATTTTATAGTTTGCGACCAAAGTATGTCTTACTTAGCCCCATCAAAGAAGTTTGTCTCTGTATCTATTGCGCAAATTATGATTTATTTCTTACGAGCTTAATTAATTTTAGAGGGAGTAACGTCACAGAGTTGGATGAAAGTCGGTCACAAATAATAAATGCAACAATGTGTTCTGAGCCATCTGATTTATGTTATTTACAAGAATGTAAACTATGTCCAGGGATTAAGGGAATTACGTTTCATGTTTTAAAACTGCAAGATGTAGAAGGCACAGAAGAAATTACATATGCTTTGTGGGATAATGGAAACCTGATTAAAAAGACACTATCAATTTCTGCTTTTAAAGATGAACTTTCGGTTTGGACCATGAGGGTTAGTACTCACATGTATGTAAAAATATACAACGCAAAGCTATAAAAACAGAAAGAGAAAGTGCTAAAAAAGACTCACATCATTTAGTTCTTCAAATAGACTTCGCTGAAAACTGGGCTGTGATTCATAATAAAGCTGTTCAAGGAAATCATTGGGTTAATGATCAAATTTCTATTTTCACAGCAGTCTCTTATCAAGGGGATTTGACACAAAGTTTCGCAGTTATAAGTGATGACCGAAAACATGATTCAGCGTATGCTTTGCTAGCAGTACAAAAAATTATAAAATTCTTGAAAGAAAATTGTTGTGATTCAATTAAAAAATTACCATCGTATCAGACGGCGCTGCGAGTCACTTTAAAAATCGCTTTCAATTAGATGAACTAAAACGAGCACCGTGTGATATAAAATGGTTGTTCTCTGCTACTGGGCACGGCAAAGGAGCTGTAGATGGTGTGGGTGGACTTATAAAGCATTATGCTACTTCGCATAATCTTCGAGAGCCCCTTGAAGAAGCTATTCAAAACGCAAATGATTTTGCAATACATGTTCAAAAATATACTGATGCTATTAAAATAATACATTTACAAGATGCTGAAATAGAACAATTCAGAAAAGAAAAAAAATATTGATTGGCTTACAACTCCAAAGTATCCTGGAATTCAAAAACTCATATATGGGTTAAAAAAACATGTGACGATAAAATACATTGTTTGACAGCAAAGACCGCTGATCGTCCGCTTACTGAATTAAGAACAATGAAGCAGAAAAACAAAGGTAGTAAAATAGGTATACAAATGAAAAAAGGTATAAAAATAAAAAATCAAAAAGACGCAAATAACAAATAAATACATAGTTATGTGTACCTGTATATTACATACACACAAAGACAAATACCTTTACATTGACTCTAATATCATTGACTATATATAAGCATTAGGCGTGAAAAATTTGTTTGTGTGTTATCTCATTAGTGATCGCTATCCCAGGGAAAAAGTACCGAATCTCACAAATACGTCTAGCTAGGCATTACCGTCCTCTATCACGACAACAAAAATTGTGCAAAAAAAA
Organism: Torymus aiolomorphi; assembly: GCA_036365515.1. NCBI lineage: Eukaryota > Metazoa > Arthropoda > Insecta > Hymenoptera > Torymidae > Torymus > Torymus aiolomorphi. The sequence goes on from CM070873.1 coordinate 84,484,141, forward strand.
CATGGGGTTTTCGAGAAAAAGGCACTTCCCTAAAAAATGAATTTTTCAGTAAAAAGTGCATAGCTCGTGGATTTTTTATTTTTTTTGAAAATGACATTAAGGCCGTTAAAGAGGGCTCAAAACTGAGTGAAATTGTGTGTTACACGTTTAAAAGCTCGAAAAACTGCTGAAACAATAGCAGTCTGAAAATCACATTGAAAATTTTTTTTCTCAATGAAAGAATTTTCTCGGAATTTTTCGGCATCGCTGAACGCATGAAATTTTGATGAAACAAAAAAATAAAAAAACACGTGTAAAATATTTTTTCGAGTAGAACATAAATATTTTTATTTCAACATGATAGGTGAAATAGGCATACGCGGGCTGTCTGATTTGAGATGGATTCGGCCGAAATCATTTCTCAATCCATATATAACATTCATGACTTTCTCAACTTCTCCCTCCACTATACGCTGTAATGATTGCACATTGACTGCATCGTGTAGATCATTGGGTGTTCCTACATTGCATAATCTCTTATTTTCAAGATCAAACTGCCCATCGGATGTGATTTTATATCCCACTCCTGGAGGACCTCTAATGCCCTCTCTTTCTTTCAGATTTCGTTCGAACACATCGACACTCATCTTGATACTGAACATTGCATTAATTTCACCTCAGTATATATACCCAGCCTCGCGAAGCTCTTCGATGATGGAATGGATTTCATTGGTATGACTCTGATTTCCAGCTGATCTCTCAGCTATTAGTAAACGAAGACGATCCACAAGTTCATTTGGATCATCCCAGTACACATAATCTAACATTGAATTTTTTCGCGCAATTTTATGTCTAGGTAAGACACCAAAACCACTCTTTTTATCAGGGGTCATCTTACGCTTTTTAGATTCATTAAAGAAAAGAGGAACAATAATTTCATCATATTTCTTACTGTTGTGTTTACGAATAGATTCATCACCTCTGTATCTCTTTTTGTGAGCATTAGTTGTCTCAAGAATACTGCGATAGTTTTCTAAGTCATGTGAACTCACATACTTTCGCTCAGGATTTTTTGTGATTAATAACTCCAAAAGTCCTCGAGTCTTTGGATACTTCTCATCTTCTACTCTAACGTAATCACTATCAAAGTATATCGGCGTATTACCGATTATCATTTGACCATGTTCTTTCCGTACTCCATAAATTTTATCAAGATACTTACTATTTTTCTGACTAAGCATGCGTGTGTATTTACTATCTAATACATTACTCCCTTCTTCTTCGATTTCACTACCTTCGGTTTCAAATGAGCTATCTATTTTAATATTTTTAATAGTATTATTTAAAGTATCATTACCGTACGTGTTATCGAGAGTACTATCAGGAACATAACTAATGTCTAGAGTATCATTGGTTTTCTGATTCGTCACATCTTTTTCCGATTGAATATGGTTTTTCGATGTTTCAACAAGTTTCTGAAGAGGATCAACAATGGGTTTGAAAGTATCTTCCATTGCCTTCTCAAAAGTATCTTTTCCATACTTCAACAAATTATATTTGTGTTTAACTGCATTGCGAGCTTTTACAAGCTCATGAAGTATATCCTTTCTTCGACTGAATTCTCCCATGTTGACGCTTCAACGTTCAGTTGTAGACTGTGAATGAAAGACTAAGTGCTGCCCATATTTATAGCAAAACAGTCAAAGCCCTTACGATATCTTCCTCCATTGATTGGACTATCCTTGTCAATCATTAGAAATCCATATTTCTCATCTCTCCAACATTTAACACATAAATCTTTAAACTGTGTATAAGTCATATCAGAATTAACATGATCCTCATACAAGTGTTTTAAATTAACACCATCTTGCCGAAAAATTACCAAAAGATTTACATTATCCCTGACAAGATGCTTTGGAATGTGAGCATATGATTGACAAAGATAAAAACAATCTACATTTTTATGTCTACCCATGCAGAAAAATGCTTTAACATGGTTTTGTTTTTCACAAGCTATGTCATCGAATATAATGATAGAGTTCGGAAGAGCATTTTCAGAAGCTATAACCTCATCGTGTTCGCTGTAGGGAAAATACTTCACGCCCTCTAACGGTTCTATAAGTTTCTGAAGAAATTTATATTTTGGTTGATTCAAAGATTTTGAATATGTATAAACATTCTCAAATCGAACACCATTGGGATGTGTAATGAGTGCAAGCAAACTATTGGTTTTTCCACAATTTGACGGTCCACAAAATACAGCTCTAATACTGCTTGGAAGTAAGTCTCCATGCCGCTTTGTCTTTTTTTCTTGCTCCACAATATTATCGAAATTAAATACCGGGAGTTGAACAGAGTGTTCCTCGAAATTCATGTGTATAATACAAGGTCTCGATCGCTACTGATCGTTCGACTATAAATAGAGCGCTTTTATACTCGCGGGTTCAGTATTCATCGAACCTTCGTGGTGTGATGATCGTATACAGACGACAACGTCGAGGTCGCGGTTTAATCAATAAAATTCTCAACAGTCTTCCAATAGAACTTCATTTACCAGGATATCAGTACTGCGGACCAGGTACTAAGTTAGCAAAACGTTTAGCTCGAGGTGATAAAGGTATCAATCTACTTGATAGACCTTGTCAAGAGCACGACATAACTTATTCTCAGAACAGAGAAAACATTGAGTCTAGAAACAACGCGGATAGAGTTTTAGCAGATAAGGCGTGGCAGAGAGTTAAGGCTAAAGATTCAAGTATTGGCGAGAAAATAGATGCTTATACAATTACAAATATAATGAAAGCCAAATCAAAACTCGGAATGGGTGTAAAGAGAAAGCAATCCACAAGGCTAAAGAATATAATAAAAGCTGCTTCAAAATCAATGGTTAAAAGTAACTCCGCTCGTAAGGTGATTCTCTCTGCTTTGAAAGGTGCTCGTTCTGCTGTCAAGAAAGCAGGTGGAAAAAGTAAAATTATTATTCCACGCGTTTTACCGGTACCCTCAAAAGTAGGTGGTTTCCTACCATTTCTTGTGCCAATATTCGCTGAGTCTGAGTGCTGTTGGGGCAGTAGCTGGCGGTGCTGCTGGCATAGCAAAAACGGTTAATGATGCGAGTACAGCTAAAAAGCAATTAGAAGAGAATCGAAGGCATAACATGAAAATGGAAGAAATAGCATTGGGAAAGGGTCTCTTTCTGAAACCGTATAAAACAGGTGCAGGTCTTCGTATAGGCGGTAATAAAAAAAAATTCAGTTGAAGAAAAAAAAAGAACCTCGAACTGAGATTACCACAGAGGGCTCTCACAGATCTCGATTTAATTAAGTATGCTAAAATTCTAAAAATCCCATATTTTCGCGGAGTCTTTATGCGAAATGGCTTACCTGCAAGCGGGCCTCGTGATCGTGAATCAGCTATTGTAAATTTAGATGATAAAGATGGACCTGGAACGCATTGGGTAGCATATCGCAAATGTGGTGAGAATGTACTTTACTTTGATAGTTTCGGAGATCTTCAACCACCTATTGACTTAATGCTGTATCTACGTGTCAATGAGGTTAAATATAATCATGAGAGATATCAAGATTACAATACATTTAACTGTGGTCACCTCTGTCTCAAGTTCTTACGTAACAAGCTAGGCCGGGCTATATAAAGGCGAGCGCAACGATAATTTAATCATTCTACATTGAATAGTCATGGAGAATTCATTGACGTTAAGTCTCTCCGGTAATTCATCAGTTCTCGAACTACAGAATTTTCCACCTATTGAACTTTCACCAAACAAAAATTACGTTCTCGGTTTAGTTGAACTTTTAACCTTCAATTCTATACCAAATATTGATACAGACAATAATAAGTTTTACGTGGGTAAAGAAGAATTATTTTTACCAACTGATAGTTACGAGATAGAGGATATAGCAAACTTTCTCCGTGAAACTTTAGCACCCAAAGGTATTTCATTCAGTCTGAAGCCAAACAATAATACACTTCGTAGTCTCATTAAGTGTAGTCAGCCTATTGATTTTCGTCCTCAAGATTCTATTGGTCAACTACTTGGCTTTACCAAACGCGTTCTAGAAGCTAATTTAATACATAATTCAGATTTGCCTGTAACTATCCTCAAGATCAACGCGTTGCGAGTCGAGTGTAATATAACTTCAGGAGCATATATAAACGGCTCTAAGGTTCATACGATACACGAATTCTTTCCAGCAGTACCACCAGGATATAAGATCATTGAAGTACCCTCACAGGTAATTTACCTTCCAGTTACAGTTAAAAGCATAGATCACTTACAAATACGCATAGTTGATCAAGACGGACGATTAGTTAATTTTCGAGGAGAAGTAATCACAATCAGACTTCACATCAAACAAGTGTGATGGGGATCGTTTACAACAGCAAGGTCGGTAGGGGCTATATAAAGAAGTCAACATGTCGACAGACCATCAGTCGTCCGCGAGCAAGCAGAGCGCTAACACGACAAAACATTCAGTTCCTGAGAAGTCTCGGTCTAAGAGTCGTCGCTGGTGGAAAATAACTTGAATTTTTTTCTGTTGCTTACAAAAAGATGAAAGAAATTCTAAACATTCAGTCACCTGTAACATTTGATAAGTCAGTGACTCACTACGAACTTCATGCACATCAGCCCTACACCACGTCATCGTTTGGAAACAGCGATGAAATTCGCATCGCCATTCAACATCAGGATTTATGTCTTCTACCATCACGAAGTTCAATACATATATGTGGTAAATTAGTTAAGCCGAATGGCACTCCACTCGAACGTTCTATGTTAGTCAACAACGCCATCTGTCATATGTTTGAAGAAATCAGATACGAGATAAATGCCATTGAAATTGATAAATGTAAAAATGTAGGGTTAACTACTCTCATGAAAGGTTGGGTTTCTCTCAATCCTAGTCAAAAATTGGTCATCGAGAGCTGGCTGGCTCGATGTAGAAGAAACGCAAAAACTTACCAAGGATGATGGTTACTTCGACATCTCAATACCTCTCTGCATGATTCTTGGATTTGCCGAAGATTATAGAAAAATTTTAGTAAAATTTTAAACACGAGCTCATACTCACGAGATCGAGAAATGATATCAATGCTATCATACAGACAGCAGGACCAGACAATACTTATGAAGAATTTAAAATTGAGCTCACGAAGATAGAGTGGTTGATGCCATACATATTTCTCTCCGATAAGCGAAAGATTCCTCTATTCAATTACATCGAGAAAAACAGACCTGTGGTTATGAGCTACCGCAGTTGGGAATTCTACGAATATCCCCTCCTTCCATCTTCTCCGAAACACGTTTGGACTGTTAAAACATCCAATCAGTTGGAAAAACCACGCTTCATTATTCTTGCTTTTCAAACGAATAGAAAATCTCGGAGGCAGGTAAACGCCAGTCAGTTCGATCATTGCCACGTAAGTAATGTTAAACTCTTTTTAAATTCACAAAGTTACCCGTATGGAAATTTAAATTTAGATATAGATCGTAACCAGTACGCTATACTGTATGATATGTATACAAATTTTCAGAGTGCTTATTATGAAAAAAATCCTGAACCTCTTTTAAATAAAGTAGATTTTATAAAATACTTACCTTTAATAGTGATCGATTGTTCAAAACAAAACGAATCTTTGAAAAACGCTCCCGTGGACGTGCGTTTAGAGTTTGAATCGAGAGATAATTTTCCAGCTGGAACATCCGCGTATTGTCTCATTCTGCACGACCGTATCGTTCAGTATAGTCCCGTCAGTGGTGACGTGAAGAAGCTTGTGTAAAAATGAAGTACATCGTCGATATGCAGGGCTTCAAACAGCCTGGTAATGATTTCGTTTTGAAAGAACTGGCAATAGTTCCGTTGGACGAAGACGCCCAACCTCTAATCTTTTTATTCAAAGAACCTTTTCCTTGGAAACGGCTCACCGATAAGTATAAGGGGGAAAATACTTGGTTGAAGAAGTTCTATCACGGTATTTCTTGGAAATCAGGTGACCGTCCCTACACCGACATCGGAAGTGTTCTTCGAGAATGTTTGCATGATGCTAGTCAAATACTCGTTATGGGCTCCATCAAGAAAAAATGGCTCGAACGTTTCAAATTCAACGTTCACGATGTAACGGAGATGGGTTTTCCACCGTTGGACAAGATCAAACTTGTGACAGTATGCCCAAACCACGAGGGCGCCTACAAAACCAGCTGTGCTCTTCATAACGTTAAACTGCTGAAAAAATTCTACGAAACGTGCGAGACATCTATGGATTGGGAGTAAATGCTTCATTCGTATCCCTGACGTCGAACAAGATGGGTCAAAACACAAGTTCAAGCGCTTATACTCCTCTTCTTGATTCTAAACAGGAGAAAAAGGAGGATTCAAAATGGAAACAGTATTCTCAAAAGTATTCCACGAATACGAATTCTTTACCCGAACGCGATAAGTATAAAAGATTAAAATAAATTGCGAGCGAACGCGGCACTCTCGCGGTATGCATGCGCACTCTCTCTCTCTCGCTCTTGCTTTGAGCGTTCAATTTAAAATTGTCGATGCGCACGACGGTCGCGCGTGACGGTCAATTTTCGCTCGGGGAAAAATCATGACCGAAAATAGTGGACGGGTTCTGGCGCACTGCGCTAGAACGTTGGACGGGTTCTAGCGCAGTCCATTTTCGCTCTCCGAAAATCACGACCGAAAATAGTGGGCTGGTTCTAGCGCAGTGCGCCAGAACGTTGGACTGGTTCTAGCGCAGTGCGCTAGGACGTTGGGCTGGTTCTGGCGCAGTGCGCCAGAACCAATCTAGCTTACCTACTCTCTAGCTATCACGGTTCTTTTGTTATTAACAAAAACGTAAAAATTGAAAAATGAAAAAAATGAGTTTTATATGTTCAACTATTACAAGAGTAAAATTGTCTTATTTGCTTCAAAATTCATTGTAGAGGTATATTATTGATAGTTCTCGGATGAGTTCTTTTGGCAAAGTGATTGGTTCATAAATTTCAGAGATATTTGAGGTTAAAATTTTTCTAGACATTTTTAAAATCTATTTCTTGAGGATTAATTTATAATTCTTTTTTAATTTAGTTTATAATTAAATTTAATTTAATTTATAAAAAGATAATTTTAGTTTATAATATCTCTGAAAATTATGAACCAATCATTTTGCCAAAAAAACTCTGCCGAGAACTATCAATAATATACCTGTACAATGAATTTTGAAGCGACAATAAGACAATTTTACTATCGTAATAGTTGAACATCCAAAACTCATTTTTTAAAATTTTTAAATTTTTACATTTCTGTTAATAACAAAAGAACCGTGATAGCTAGAAAATTAATTTTTTTAGAAAATATAGGTAATTTAATTATGTTTCGAATGTTATAAATTACATTCAAATACATAGAGCTCTAAATATCAGTTACAAATTTATAGGCAATTGTGATATATATTTTATGTATGTGAAATTTTGTGGAAATGTATAATCTATAAAAATTTGAATAAATTATGTTGGAGTTTTGTTATTTCTGTCTTTCTGAAGTATTAAATTTTCAATATTGGAATTAAAAATTAATTAAAGGAATCAGTAAATTAAGTTTGAGGAAGCTATGTGCCAATGAATTGGCAGCGGTTTTTTTTTATATATTCGTAATAAAACTAATATATTTTCCTTGGCCAGTAAAAAAAAAGCCTCAGATCACACGTTTGTCAACCTCGGCTTCGCCTTGGCCGACAATTACATGTGATCTGAGACATTTCTTATTTTACTGGCAATGGGTCGTAATATACTATTATACCACTCTAACCTCAAAATCACAACTTTGATATGATTTTTCGGCGCTCGTGGTATAAAATACCGTTCGAAACTCGTGCGTAAGTCGATTATTTAGGTTGTGTGACTTTTTCGCACTCGCTTCGCTCGTGCAAAAAGTCACACCAGCTAAATAATCGACTTCCCCACCCGTGTCGAAATGTATTATTTTTTATCCTGCTATGAGCTTGCGCTCCTCTGGTTTCTTTTTAACTTCCTCGCATCCTCCAATTACACAGGCTTTCCTCACACAGATATTAACCTGCCTATCAAATTTCACGATTTTCTTAGCGTTATTTCTATATACCATAGAACTCCCTTAAAGGAGGGCTTACCCCTGCCGACTCCCCTGCATATGTAGAAGTCGTGCCCAAAGCAGAGTCACTTAATTGAAACATCGTCTGATGATCGTGTATGGTCTGATTCGGCAATTGACCAAGCCAATCCTGATTTTGCCGACTTTCAGTAGCTCCTGCGCTTCCTGTTCGTCAAGGGTGACCACTCCTAGCACCTGCTCTCTCTTTTTTGGACGCGTAACTCTTGCCTCCAGTGGGCCGCAGTACGCCGGACGATCTCATTTTATCACGTCCTTCACCTCCTCTAGAGTCGTGCTGGAGTCCATGGCTCTGATTTCCAGCCACTTCTTCGGCTGTAGACTTCTCAACGTGCCTAAGGCACCCAAGGGCTTTTTAAAAGCTTTCTCTAGCTTTGCATTCTTCTCTGCTCCCGTTCCTGTTATTTCGACAAGAACGTCGCCACCCCTGATTTTTTTTATACTCTTAACCGTGACTTCAAATTTCTCCGGCTCAATTTTTTGCTTTGCCGTAAGTAGTACCTCGGGAATAGTATATTATGCAAGTAATGCGCAAACTAGTGCCTCGCTGCGCTCTGGCGACAAACTCGACTCGTGCGTGAATCACCTTGCGCACGTATTGCGTATACTATTTTTTCACAGAAGTGCGCAAAATACGGCAAACCTATTAAAATAACAATACATAAAAATAAATAATAGGAAACGAAGCGCGAGTCGATTTTGTCGACAAAAAAGACGAGCAAGTAAATATAAAAAAGATAAAAAAAGTAAAAAATGTAAATAAAGGTAATAAAAGTATTATTTAACTTAAATATGAATTTTATTTAAGCAACAAAAAAATGTGTTAATCAATTAGCAAATACATTTAAACAAATTCATACAGCTTTAATTTTACATTAAAGTGAAAAATATGCATTATTTAATGTTCTTTAAGATTATCTTGTATAGTAACCTTAGCTGTACAATTATTAAAGTTAAAAGAAAAATGGTTGTTACTTATTTGGGGATTGTGTTTATCAGCCATATTCATAGATTGGTTTGTTGACAATTCCATCGTCGTAGTTATGTTTTGTTATTTGTTTTGAAACGGTAGTGTGTGAAAGAGTGTGCAAAGCAAGTGTTTTGCGTACGTTTTCTCATAGATTGTCTAAATTTAGTGTTTTGCGCACGGAAAACAAGAACGGAAAGCCGTGTTTTGCGCACGCTGTGTGGAAAAGGTTTTGTTCACACTCCGTGCCCAAAGTGGCCACTTTGCGCATGCTCGAATAAAAAAGCATGCTCTAAATTGAGCTTCCCACACGTCGTGTAAAAAAATAGTGTTCGATACACGAGTGAGAAAGTGATTTTATCCTCGTGTGGCCTTTTCACCCTCGCTTCGCTCGGGCGCAAACGCCCACACGAGGATAAAATCACTTTCTCGCGCTTGTATCGAAATAGTACATTTCGATACGAGTGCGAGAAAGTGATTTCGTCCTCGTTTAGACGTTTGCACCCGAGCGAAGCGAGGGTGAAATGGCCACACGAGGATGAAATCACCTTTTCGCTCATGTATCGGACTATATTTTTTCATACGACGTGTGCAAAGCCCGATTTTACGAGCACGTTTTGGCCGAGCGTGCGTAAAAACGCACTTTGCGCACGGAGTTTGGAAAATAACTATTTTCACACTCCGTGCGCAAAGTGTTCACTTTGCACACGCTCGGCCAAAAACGTGCTCGCAAAATCGAGTTTTGCACAGTCGTATAAAAAAATAGTGTTCGATACACGAGTGAGATAGTGATTTTATCGCACTTGTATCGAAAATAACTATTTTCACACTCAGTGCACGAAGTTCGCTTTCGCGTACGCTCGAATAAAAAAGCATGCTCTAAATTGAGCTTCCCACACGTCGTGTCAAAAAATAGTGTTCGATACACGAGTGAGAAAGTGATTTTATCCTCGTGTGGCCTTTTTACCCTCGCTTCGCTCGAGCGGAAACGTCCGCACGAGGATAAAATCACTTTTTCTGGCCTCCGGACGGAAAGCGCCAACTGGCCGCTGCGCGAAACGAAGTTGCAGCTTTCCGGCGCCGTCGAGCAGAAAAATAGTATACAGACCTTGGGCAGTAAAAAAGAAAGCCTCAGATCACATGTTTGTAAACCTCGGATTCGCCTAGGCCGACAATTACATGTGATCTGACACATTCCTTATTTTACTGGCCTTGTGTCGTAATATTATACTATTTCGCACTTGCATCGAAAATAACTATTTTTTAACGGAGTGTGCGAAACTCGCCTTCTCGTGCTTGTTTTGCGTGCGCGAAGTAGCTGTTTTACACACGGCGTGTGCGAAAGTCGCGCATGCGCAGATCAATTTACTTTCGCGCACGCCGTGCGAGAAACAGCTACTTCGCGCACGCAAAACAAACAACAAGGCAAGTTTCACACACTCCATTAAAAAAAATATAGTTCGATACACGTGACCGAAAAGGGTCATCATTGCACGAGTGTTTTTGTCACCATCGCTTCGCTCAGGCGACAAACTACACCCGTGCGAGAATGACCCACTTCGCACACTTGTATCGAAAATAACTATTTACACACGCCGTGTGGAAAAATAGTGTACGTAACTACAGTGTACGCCGGTATGTGACACACCTATTTATTGCACTAGTTGCGTAATATACTATTCCCTCTACAGGCTTGAAGTTTATGGCCACGTTTCTGGCCTTCTGTATCCTCTTCTTCTTCTTTCATCTCCTCTTCTTCAACAGTGTCGTCTTCCGCTGTTTATTTTCTATCGATGGTCTGCGAGTCTGGTCTGGCTGATAGTTCGCTGCTTCTCGCTGTCGAGGATCCGCACCTGCAGGTGGGCCTTTGCTCCGGTGCTAATCCGTTTTGTCTGCAGTTTGTTGTTGCTCAGAGGTAGGGCTAGAGGCTTTTTTGGCTCGTTATAGGTGAACATCGTCCTTCGCTCTGAAATCGTTTGTGCTTCAGCCGCAGTTGCTATAAAGTTTCCCGATGTGCCTTGTTTAAACTTCCATGATTAAGAAGCTCTTTCGCCTGTCGTAGCAGCTGTGTGTTTGTGGCTGCACGCTGGTTGTCGGTGATCTTTATCTCCGTTATCATGTCTTTAAGTACAGGAGTGGCATTCTTGATAGGACGTGATATGTTCTTTTTCGACGCTATTGTTTCTTCGAATGTTTTGAGGTTATCCAATATATTCTCGAGATACTTTTGCATTTGCTGCTCCGCCTCCAGCATCTTCTGTTAGTATTTGGTAAAGAGCTCGGTAAAGATCTCTATCCATCTTTTTTGTGATATTATATCCGGAGTCCCTTCCCCTGGCTGATATGATGTTTGATACGGGGTTTCCTCCCCTACCTGTTTTGGTTTCTGATGCGAGGTCTTCTAGCGGTTGGGATTTTTGATACGGGGTCACCTGCCCTAGCATTCCCTCAGTCGGCAAGTGCATCGTGGCTGCCCCAGTAACCGATGCGCCACTTGCGCTATTCATCCAGGCTTTCACCGGATCGGAAACAATGATGGATCGCCCACCTGCGTTATCTCGAAATCAGATGCACTTGCCATATTGCTTTAAAAGGCCCTTTGTCCAATTTCCTGTATATTATTATTATTTCCTGTATATTCCATTTATTCAGTAACTCTGCAAGCAGAAATACTTATTTCGCAGCTAGCCAGCATATTTTCTTGCCGTTCACCGGTCCACGACGCTCCTCCGCTAACCTCACGGTGCAAAAAAGGACTGCTTAGCGCACGGATAGGCGTGACAGCGGGCTTAGGTTAGGCTGTGCTATAAAATATTGTACGATACTAGAGTCTTAAGTAGCCCATTACACGGCGTGATAGGACCCTCGCTGCGCTCGGGCCCTAACTTCACGCCGTGCAATAATGAGCTACTTAAGGCACATGTATCGTAATGTACTAATACGATACTCGTGACTTAAGTGGCTCATTATTGCACGGCGTGAGATTAGCGCCCGAGCTGCGCAGCTTGGGCGCTAACCTCACGCCGTGCAATAATGAGCTACTTAAGTCACACGTATCGTAATATACTATTTTAGGTGATTTTGGCCTCGAGGGTCTATAACCCTCTTATGGTCATGAGATGATTTAAAATTAAAAAACAACAAATTTATTGATAAAATACTTTATAGACATTACCTTAATGGGCATACTAGCTGCAAAACTTACCGTAGTCGTTATTCAACTCTATGTGGTGGTAGCATACCTCTCACGTAAATTCGCTGCTGACAAGTATAGGTTGATAAATTTTTAATATACTAGGAAAATTATGCGATCTTCGCGCGCACATTGTCTTTCTAATATGAAACAGTTTAATGTGATGACGTAGTCACAGTCAGCCAATAACATTATGAATAGATTGCTTTCACTTTCAAGTTCATCTCTTTTTTAACATAGGAGAGTAAATTCAATTCTTTTAATATATTTGTACGACTACTCGAAAAATCCATAAGAGCTTGACGCTGACAAATTTCTTATATAAATATATTCAACAACAAATACTTTCAATTATAATGCTTCCTAAGTTTTGTGTTGAAAAAATTAATCAAAACAGTATTTATTTTAAAATGAAATTTCATTTATTTGTAAAATTAAATTTATTATAGATCAAAAATGGCTGAAGAGCAGATTAGAGCTATGATAAGGGAGGAAATTCAAAGTGCTATACATGGTAACAGTATAAATAAATAATATTTTATAAATTACAACAATTATTGATTATTATTTAGTGGTAAAGTAGGAGTACTACACCACCTTAAGGTGACTCATCACCGACCTCCCTAGTCAAAAAGCAGTGCTAATGACGAGGTTACTTAAAATATAAAAAAACCATCGTTGTAATGTGATTTATTTATTTAACCTTTAGACTGCCGGGATTTGAACCTTTAAACGGCCCTTTAGAAGTGGCCAAATTAGTGTCTTGTATCACGTATCAACTATATACAAAGTTCATGTCAGAGGTCGAACCTATATATAGGCTTTCCGGCAGGATACGGTAAAGAAAAAAATTTTCTATTATAGAATTTTTTTTACGCTTAAAACTCGATGAAAGTATCATATTATTTAGGTTTCCGGGGTCGGTGATCACGAATCTGAAGACAGATTTGATAAATTCTTGTCAAGGAGCCCCCAACCCTCCCCCCCCCCCCCCAAATTCCCCTATTTTTCATCTTTACCGGAACTACTGAGCGCCATAATCATGGGTTTGTAAGAAGCCGGAAGTCCAGCAAGTAAAAGGGCTCCTACCAAGTCATCCGGAAGCTTGGTGCCAATGACGGCAAGTTTTCTGGACGCCGAAATGACGCGCGAGACGTAGTCCTCCATAGACTTGCAATTCTCTAGCTTCGTCGTCGTAGCCTCGTGAAGCAAATTTACCTTGCGCGCTAGCCCTTTATCGTCGTATGTCTTTTCCAGCTCCTGCCAAACCTCCTTTGGAGTTGACGCTGACTCTATATGCGCGTACACCTCGGGTTCCACAGCCAAAATGATGCGACCTCGTGGCTTTTGCAGTTTCTTAGCGTCGGTACTTATTTGACCTCCGGTCGGGGCGTAGACTATATCCCACAAGTCTTCGACTTCAAGATCGGCACGCATTACCACTGCCCATGATCGATAATTTTCGCGTCCGGTCAACTTTTCAATCGGTTGAAATGGGCTGTTGAAATTTCTACTTGCCATGTTTGACGATTAAGTAACAGTGTGCCTGAGACTCAAAAAATGCCTAATCACTGTCGCTTCACGTGCTCACCTTGCGGCAACGAAAGAACTTGTTCAGAACTCCGTTGGATGGTTCCTGGGCCCATAACCTGATGTTTGCGCTGGGTGGAAACTGGGTGAACAGGAGCGAAGGCATTAAAGATATAAATTCTTTACTGTACACTTAAGTCTTTATTGAGTCTTGCACTAGAGTAAAAGTGAGGTGGTTACTGTACTGCGCCGGAAAAGAGAGTGAGAGTAGGTACAGTACCGATACATAGAATTTGACATGGATTGTTATATAATTACGTACTACGTAGATCAATGGTTTGTACATAATGCGCGCGAATATTTAAAAGATTGAATTGATTAATTGCCTAAGAACTGAAATTCATCAACTACAAACAATTATTATTGATAAATTACTGCAATCTTTCTTGTTTCTCAACCGATTTTGGTTTCGGAGGTCTCATTTTGTTCCTTAACTAATTTCATAGAAACTTGCCAGAGGAAAAATTTTAAATTATTTAAAACTCAGAAAGTTATAGCGAATTAAAATAATACTATGTTAACCTCGTGTATGAATTTATATAAACAATTAGCTATAACTTTCTGAATTTTAAATAATTTTCAATTTTTCCTGTGGCAAATCCACGTGAAATTAGTTAGGAACAAAATGAAACCTCAGAAACAAAAATTGGCTGAGAAACAAGAAAGATTGCAGTGATTTATCAATTATTCTTTGTAGTGACAATATCTAGTTTCTAGAATATCGACATTTTGAGAAAAAGGCTATCTTAGTCATGTTAAATACACTTTATTTATAATACATTGACTATCTCTATCATTTTATGTAAATAAATCACATAACCACTATAGTTTTTTTATATTTTAGTTAACCTCCTCATTTAGCACTGTTTTGACTAGGGTGGTCGATGATGAGCCACCTTAAAGATATAATTTAGTGATGTAAGGAAATTCATGAAATTATAATCAATTACGTGTTTTAGATTACATGGATAATGTAAACGGTAATGTTGTACCACCTCCACCACCTCCACCACCTGAACCACCCATGCCAGTAAACAGTAATTATTTATTTTACTTATTACTGTAAAAAAAATAAATGAGTGCTTACAATTTAACACTATCAGTATAGGGAAAAGTCGGACAAAGTGGACTAGTTAAGATAGTTCTGTAATATTATATATCAAAAAGTGCGATTCAACAGTAACAAATTTCTAGCGTATTCTTTAAAATCTAAAAAAATTTTCTCTATTTTAAATATAGGTTGCCAACCTATTTTTTGAGAAAAAAATTACTGAAATTAGTCATTTTTACACGGCAGTTAATAAGAATCATATCAATTGTGATAGAAAGTAATAAAGTGTGTTATTTTAAAGGTGGGCTTAAAAAAATTATGTTATTAAAAATGAAATTCTACTCTTTAACAAATCACAAATGTATTATTTTTGCTTCACTTTCTGCTTACTAATTTTTAAGATAGGATTAATAATATCTCTACAAATAAAATAAATAATAAGGGACGCCTACAGCTCAGTTTCGCTTGTGCAGTTAACCCACTCGTGGGAATAATAGCCGACTTTACTCCATTATTACATAATATTTAATTTTTTTTAGACAATAACCAGCCAGGAAGAAGAAGGGCGGGACGATGGGTGAGGCACAGGAAGCAACAAGCAGTGAATAATGCCATAAGGAACCGAGCAAAAGCTCATGCATATTTGTTGGATGAAATAGCAGGAAGTAAGTACGAGTTTGAGTTTATAGGGTTTAAGTTTATGCGGTTTAAGGTTATGCAGTTTCGGAATATGAGATTTGGCGTTATATAGTTATTGGGTTGAGAGCATACGGTGTTATAGGATTATAAGATTTTAATATTCGAAGTGTAAGGTTCTGGGGCCTGATGCTAACTTTATCTCGATGCGATATATGCGAGACAGGAGGTTTAGACCAATCAGAGAGCATCTTGAGAAGGAAAAAAAACGATTGTGTCGACAGACACAAGATTAGGGAATCAAGCCTCTGGTATTTAGAGATATGAAGATTATGAGGAATGGATTATGTGGTTAAAGGTTATGAGATTAGAGAGTTTAAGGGTACATGGTTTAAAGAAAAGTGGTTAAAGGTTAGGGGGTTTCGGATTATATGATTGGAGATTATGTGACAAGGTTGAAGGTTCTATAATTTTGTGTTTTGGGATAAAGATTTAGGGATTATGTAGTTAGAGTTTGGAAGGTTTCTGATATGTGATTTATGGTTATGTTATTTGTGGTTATGTGATTTGGTATTAAAGGTTATTAATTCTAAGGTTATAAAGTTTGAGTTTATAGGGTTTAAGGTTATGTGATTTAAGGTTATGGAGTTTTGGATTATGTGATTTGGAGTTAAGGATTATGTGGTTATTGGGTTTAAGGCACACGGTGTTACAGGATTATAAGATTTAAAGTTTTTGAATTGAAGGTTATGGTCTTTAGAGATATGAATTTTAGGTTTAGGGTTATGAGGATGAGATTATTTGGATGAGATTACGGCGTTGAAGGGTACAGAGTTTAATAAGTGGTTAAAGGTTTAGGGGTTTTCAGATTATATGATTGGATGTTATGTGGGTTGAAGGTTTGATAGTTTTGGGATAAAGGTTAAGGGTTTATGGAGTTTGAGTTTATAGGGTTTATGGAATGTGATTTACGGTTATGTTATTTGTGATAATGTGATTTAGGATTAAAGGTTATGTGGTTACAGAGTTTGAGTTTATAGTGTTTTAAAGCAAGATTATGTGAATTGGGATTAAAGGGTAAAGGGTTATTGAGTTATGGAGTCTGAGTTTATAAAGTTTAAAGTTCTGTGGTTTAAGGTTTATATGGAGTTTCGGATTATGTTTAAATTTAAGACCTGTGGCGAATTTTGAAACAAGTACTTCGGGTTATCTCCAATATGTAGTGTGCAAAAGTGTGGGCAAT
Organism: Torymus aiolomorphi; assembly: GCA_036365515.1. Taxonomy (NCBI): domain Eukaryota; kingdom Metazoa; phylum Arthropoda; class Insecta; order Hymenoptera; family Torymidae; genus Torymus; species Torymus aiolomorphi. The sequence continues at coordinate 84,500,959 of CM070873.1, forward strand.
TTGTTACTCAATATCGAGGAATCGTTGTATGTCAGCACTGTCAGCTGTTCCATTTCTGGCACTCTCCAATGCCTTCCATAGCGTTTGCACAGTCATCACAAGATGTGGATCCATTTTATAAAGTCTTATAAAATCTTATACACACACTTTTTATCACAGAGTCTTTCAAAGTCTTGTACACACGCACGAAGTTTTTTTCACTTTTTAACACTGCTGCACGAAGTTTTTTTTTCACTTTTTAACACTGCTGCACGAAGTTTTTTTCATTTTTTAACACTGCTGCACGAAGTTTTTTTCACTTTTTAACACTGCTGCTGCTGTTGCACTGGAACTGTTGTTGCCTCTGGGACTTTCCAAACGGAATGATTTCGCGAGCGAGTTCGCTTGCTTATATTCAGTTTCCCCACCCAAGCCACCACCGCTCGCGAGCCGCCGCCGCCGCAGCGAGCGGTGATTAGTTCAACAATCTGCCACTAGTGGCGCATCGGTTCTTTTGTTGTCGCATAATGTATAAAAGGAAGTATTGTAGGTTATGATTTCATTCCGATTCAAGATGGAGTACATAGTAGATGTGCAAGGCTTTAAAGGCCGCAATGAGAAAGAGTTTATTTTTAAGGAGGTTGCCATAATCTCCCTCGAAGAAGATGCTACTCCATCTGTATTTCTTTTCCAACCACCTCTCAGCTGGAGTTACCTGTCAGGAAAGCAAAAGAGTGAGAACAAATGGTTGGAGAATAACTACCTGGGGATGCTGTGGAGTTCAGGAGAAATTCCTTACGAGCAAGTATCTGACATTCTCAACAACGTTCTTACTAATGCTGTAAAAATCTATGTAAAGGGAGTTCAGAAGAGAGAGTAGCTCAGGAATATATTTCCTAATAAGTAAGTATGCACATTATAACTTACTCAATTATTTATTTCTCAGTTTAGTAATTAATTTCTTTTTCTAGAATAATTAAGAACATTGAGGATTTGGGGTGTCCATCATTGAAGAAACTTCCCAAGGAATTTATTCCCTGCTCGCATCATGTTTTACATGGATATTCAATGTGTGCAGTTCAGAATGTTCATATTTTAAAGACATGGATGTTGGAAGAAAGAAGAACATACATATTGCCAGATTTCCACGGAATAGATGAAGTTGACTCTCAAGTGCAAGATAAATTATTATCAATGTTTAGTTAATTCATGAGCTCTGATTGGTTGAAAAGAAGAAAGTGGTGGGGAGTGGTAGTATAAAAGCAAGTTTCACCCTCATCAAAAAATCATTTTGACAGTCATCATTCAAGTGTTAAGATCAAGCGTGTCCAAGATGACTCCAGAAGAAATTTATCAGTGTGAAAATCTGAACCATCTCAACCCACCAACAATGGATCTAGTTGATATAATTAGAAAATTAAATGAAAAAAATAATGTGAACAGTTTATCTGAAGAAAAACTTCATGGGTTAATTGAAGAAGCTCTACAGGAAGCTTATAAAAAAGGATGGATGGTGCCTTTATTTATTAATCCCTCGCAGAATAAAAAAGTAAGTGGATGAGGAAGAAGGAAAATCTTTTCAAACCTTCTGTGAAAGCAAGGAAAACAGAAGAAGAAGATTCTATGGAGGAAGTGATGGTTTTTTCAAGAAAACATACATGTTCCAACAGGATTCCAACTGGAACATCCTAATTAATAATTTAAAAAAGATGCATATAATGTTCTATTTTGTAAGCTAAACGTTCTTATTGTATATAGTATTTAATAAATAATAGAGTTCTATAATGTAATACTTATGTTCTTATTCAAATACACATCCAATCATTTCCTCCAATATTTTATCATCCTTAAAAATAAGTACTTTATAAGATAATATAATGCTCCAAGTTAGTTTATAAGATTAGACATTTGTTTTATTATTATTCTAAAGCTTGTTTTAATTTTATTAAGCAGCAATTGTAAAAATTGAGAAATCTTAAAGGTTAGCTTTTAAGCCTTAATTTTTAGACATAGAGTCCTAGATGATTTTGAAAAAAACCTTTTGTTAGTATATTTCTGGGTAGCTCAATCTCTTCATTAATGGAAGATACACCATGAAACCAAATTTCAGCTTGATATCTTCATTACAGCCAGAGCTATGACACTTTATGTAAAATGACAACGACTCCGTACATGTGAAAAAATCAGGTTTCATAGTACTAAAGTTCATCGTATCCATTTATATGAATATTTATAGTTCTACATTACTAAGTTTATCTGTCTAAAGCTAGTTTTGATTCTACTAAGCATTCTTTACAAAGATTAAGTCTCAAAAGCTAACTTTTTAGATTTTTTCAATTTTTAGGTATAGAGTCCTAGGTGATGATGTTAAAATCCTTTGCTAGATCATATCCGTATAACTTAATCTCTTCATTAATGAAAAATACATCATGAAACCAAATTTCAGCTTGATATCTTGATTACAGTCAGAGTTATGACATTTTATGTAAAATGGGAACGACTAATCAGTTTTACGCAAAATGAGTTTCATAGTATTAAAGTTCCTATATACATTTATATGAATATTTATAGTTCTACATTGCTAAGTTTATCTGTCTAAAGCTTGTTTTGATTTAATTAAGCAATAATTGTGAAGATTGAGGTTAAAATCTAATTTTCAAGATTTCTCAATTTTCATACATAGGCTTCTTGATGATGATGTTAAAACCTTTTGCTAGATCATATCCGTATAACTTAATCTCTTCATTAATGAAAAATACACCATGAAACCAAATTTCAGCTTGATATCTTGAATACAGCCAGAGTTATGACATTTTATGTAAAATGGGAACGACTAATCAGTTTTACGCAGAATGAGTTTCATAGTATTACAGTTCCTATATACATTTATATGAATATTTATAGTTCAACATTACTAAGTTTATCTGTCTAAAGCTAGTTTGAATTCTATAAAGCATTTATTTAAAAAATTAAGTCCCAAAAACTAACCTTTAGATTGCTTCAATTTTAGGTATAGGAACCCAGGTGATTTTGAAATAAAAACATGAGAATTAGTATAAAGAATAAAAAAACATTTATTGAAAAACTAAAAGTAAAACTAAAATTAGAAACTAAAACTAAACATTACTTATTTAAATCACTTAAAACATTTTTTTTAAATTATATCTGCGGCGCTTACATCTACCCATATAAGTTTTCTTAGCATTTCATAGAAATGAATCTTGTGAGAATGGTGTTTCTCCTCTATGAGTTCCACTATAAATCGTCGTCTTCCTCTACGTAACACTCTTTCCGTATTTAAATATCTGCTGTTATTATCGTCTATATAATAATACCTTATCATTTATGATAAATATTATCAATGCTCCCATACTCAACAATTCCTTGCTGGATCAAATACTTGATCTTGTGCGATCGTGGACCGACTGGTAGTAGAAGACTGAAACAAAAAAAACACAATAAGATTAATAACTATTATAAGTATGTAAAAAGGTATTATTTAAAAGAAAGGTAATACTTACGCATTATTTTCAGCCACCTTAACCACAACTAACTGTCAAAAAAACGAGCTCTCTCTCTCTCTCTCTCTCTCGCTCGTGTCAGATGACAATGACGTTCGCTCGCGAACGGTTACCGCCAATACTTTTTAAGGGGGGAGACCCCAAAGTCAAGACCGACACTTATGCGAGTGACAACAGTCAGGACGTTTCCCGCGCCACTATGCATGAGGCTTTCTACACAACGCTCGCAGCGAATGGAAGCAAGGCTTACCATTAATAGCGCAGTATTTCAACTAGGCCGTAGCCTAGTGGTTAGCGCTCTTGGACAGTAACAGCAAGATCTTTAGTTCAAGTCCTAGAGTCAGCTAATTTTTTTTTTTTTAATATAAAAGTATTTGAATATCTATGAATTAGCTATAGAGGGCGCGCACGGCGGCCGCTGACAGCTGGTCGCCAACCGCAGGCCGCTCGCAGCGCCACAGCTGGCCGCAGGATGCTCTATGGGTTATCTAACCTCCTACAACTCTAGACCTCCCACCTCAAAACCCTGTGGGGGTTTTGGCCCACTTGGGTTAACTAGCCTTCTACAACTCTAGAAACCCTGTGGGGGTTCTGGGCCACTTGGGTTAACGCACCTCGTGCAATTCTGGAACATGCATGTTCCAGAAACCCCAGTGACGGTTCTGGAGCACCTGGAATTCCAGGAAGTGCTCCAGAACCCTCACTGCTTACCTACTGTTGGGCAAGGATCGGCGTCCCAGTGGCGCAAGTGGTAGCGCAGCTGACCGGTATGCAGAACGTTGTCGGTTCGAATCCGATCTGGGCCGTTATTTTTTCGTTCTCGCTTTTTTCATCCTTTACCTTTATCTACCCTTCCCAATGTAATTTCTCTAAAAAAATACTTTACACACACTGTATCAAAAAGAACTTTCCTATAAAACTATTGAAACAAGTATGAGGTGTTTGATAAGTTACCTTCCTTATCCTCGCCCGATTATTCGCCGTCTAAATTCATTTTTTAATTAAACATTAATCCTCAGGTGTATTCAATTTTGAAAAGGATTTGATTTGATACAGAAATATTGATTACGAAAGCGATTTTAGGAAACACGGTATTATAATTGCTTCCTCCTAGAGCAAGCTTTGTAATAGTAAAATTTTAAGTTTTGTTAAATTGCTCTAGAAACATGATTAGATGTGTTAGAAGTTTGAATCACATGATTTTAGAAAATGTCTTGCGTGGGTGGGTGGTGGGTGCATGCGTGCGTGGGTGTGTGTGCGTGTGCGTGGGTGTGTGTGCGTGTGCGTGCGTGCGTGCGTGTGTGTGTGTGTGTGTGTGTGTGTGTGTGTGTGTGTGCGTGTGTGTATGTGTGTGTGTAGTGGCAGTAACTTTTGAACCATTCGATCGATTTTCATCGGACAATGTTCTCTTTATTTAATCTTAAAATTTGGCACAGAGATACTTTTTTGATATTTTTGAACCGAGTTCCTTGCCCAAAAAAATCTGACTATCACGATTAAAGATATTTGAGATTTAAATTTTTAAAAATATATTTTCACATATTTTTTATCCTACTTCCCGGCCTAGGTACGTAATCTACTATTTTAATGTTTTTTAATACTGATATCTCATAGAATATTTGATCAATTTGAAATTTTAACCAATTATTACAATTATTTATTACAATATTAAGTCAAATTTTCAAAAGATTATCTTTATTTCTCTTGATAAAAAAAGTTATTTAAAAAAAACTTGCGTTTTTATTAAAAACGGAAACCACTACAATGCTAGCAGCGATCGATACATTTTTATTCTTGAATTCTGAAATTTGTCTATTGGAATACGTTGTTGATATTGAAATAGCTTAAAAAGAACAGGTGAGTTATGAAACTAGAGCGAAGACTTTCAAATTAAAAAAATTTTATTGATCTAGAAATGATCAATTTAATTTGAGATTGATATTTTCTAGAGATCACAGATATTTCGCCGATCGCAATGACTTAAAAATATCATTTATTCTAAATTTAACCTCAAATATCTTTGGTCGTATTGGACTGTTTTCTTTGGGCAACGAACTCGATCTGAAAATATACAAAAGATACATCTGTGCCAAATTTCAGGACGATTGGATAATTGTTACTCCTGTTATTGTGCGACAACGAAAACGCAAATTTTTTCTAAAATAATTTTTTCTAAAAAACAAATAAAGATAATTTCTTAAAATTTTAACCAAATATAGTCTTCAATGAGTTTAATAAATGGTTAAAAACAAAGTTTACGGTTAAATAGTAGAGCTAAAACGGTAATTATCTGTATTGTTTTGAATGTCTTGTCTCAATATTAATGTGCACATCAAGTTAGCGGGCCACGAGTACGAAAAAAATTTAAGCAACTCGCGAACAGGGGTTAGCATAGTGCACGGCGAATTAAACAAAGTTTACGGCTAAATAGTAGAGCTAAAATGACAATTATCTGTAATGCGTAGAATGCCTCGTCTCGATATTAATGTAGGGGAAGGTGGGGCACGGTGAGCCTGTCGGGTCAGTTGGGCATTTTAATATTAAAGCCGTAAACGGTTCTTTAAAAACAAATGTTCACAAAAATGCATAAAAAACTATACTAGTTTTTATATCCGAGTGTTTCATATGAAAAAAAACTCGTATGAATTAATTTCACAAGGTTGAAATTCGGAGCAGTGAAAATACGATGGCTTAATTTTTGGCTTTACTGACAAAGAGCGAATATATCTCGGATTAATATGAAACCAAATGCATTTGAAAGCTTAAGTTTTATACTTTCAAGCACATTTCTTGTTTTTTTCGATAGATTTTTCTAAAATATAAACGAATGATTTTAAAACTCGTTGTAAATGGGGCACGCCGGGCCCCCCCGGTGGGGCACGGGGAGCACATAGCGACGCGGCGACCGGCAACACCTGTTATTTTGGAGTGGCAGTCTAACCTTGCCAACATGCAAATTGGAGCAAGACTGATACGCTCTGATCCAGAGCTTTACTTTTAGTTTTAAGTTAGAATAATTAAAATAGTGTAAACTACGTTAGAAAAACGTAATGGTTAGAACATATAAGAAGAAGACTGATAGGTTGAGTTGGGACGATGGTCAAATGCACTTGGCTATCAAAAGTGTAGTAGAAAAAGGGAAATCGTGCAAAAGTGTGGCAAAAGAGTTTGGTGTACCGCGATCTACTCTTCAAAGGAAGGTAAAAGCCATCACTGACAATATTTCACGCAATGAAGATACTACCAAAATAGGTATTTTTTTACAATGCAATTATAATTACGTTTGGTTATGTTTAGCTTCAGTTATTTATAGTTTTTATATTTAGTTACAGGGTTTAGTCGAACATTTAATTATGAGCAAGAAGAGGCATTGGCCAAGTACATAACAGATATGGATAATCGTCTGTTAGGACTTACATCAACAGATCTTAGGAAGTTGGCTTTTGAATTTGCGGAAAAGTTAAAAATTGATCACAATTTTAGTCGTAAAAAAGGTGGGGACTAAATTGAAATCAATTTTTGTTTTTTCGTAATTAAGTAAATAATATTTTTTCTAATTTTGTCTTAATATTTATGTATATATCGTAGGACTTGCTGGAAAGGACTGGTTAAGAGGCTTTATGAGTCGACATGCTTTTGCACATCGAAAGGCAGAACACACTTCTGCTGCTAGAGCCCACGGCTTCAATGAAGAAGCAGTAAAACAGTTCTTTCACTTACTGAAAGATGTCTTGAAAAAGCACAACTTTACAGCTGATAAAATTTATAATGTCGACGAAACTGGCATCTCTGTTGTACCTAAGTCATCCCCAAAAGTAATAGCGAAGAGAGGAAAAAGACAGGTTGGAGGAAAAACAGTGGCTGAACGTGGAGAAACAGTAACCGCTGAGATTTGCATGTCAGCAGCGGGTGTTTTTATGCCTCCAATGCTAATTTTTCCTCGCGTGAAAGTAAACCCAAAGCTGTTGCATGATGCACCACTAGGAGCATGGGCCGAGTTTCACAAAACAGGTTATATGCAAACTGAAATTTTTGCAAGATGGTTCAACAAGTTTATTCAATTTTCTCAAGCTAAACCAGACAATCCAGTGCTGTTACTTCTAGACGGACATGTATCTCACGTTAAAAACCTTAAAGTTATTGACCTAGCAAGAGAAAATGGCGTGGAGATCTTGTGTTTTCCACCCCACTGCACTCATAAAATGCAGCCTCTGGACGTAGGTTTTATGGCCCCTCTCAATAGCTGTTTTGGCAAAGAAATTTCATCACTGCAACAACAGCATGTATCGGTTAAACTTGAACATTTGTTCTCAGTATTTGGGAAATCATTTCTGAAAGCAGCCAAGATGGAAACAGCTATTAATGCTTTTAGAAAATGTGGAATTTGGCCATTTAATGAAGAAGTGTTTTCTGAGAGTGACTTTGCTCCTTCGAAGAGAGGTGATTCTTCGTTAACAAGTGATATTAGTAATTTAGGTATATGAAATTGATTTAATTATTAAAATTTTGTACTATTATTACTAACAAAAAATCTAATGCTTACATTACAGAGTCTGAGACCAAAATCGCAGAGTTTAGTGAGATTATTAAACAAGTTTCGAGCACCAGTACACAATCAAATCATAATAATGACTCTCAGCCAACAGTAGAGTGCAATAGTAAATTAATAAATACTGAAAATGGTAATGCAGAAGGTGAAGTGCGAATCCCCCTGTCTTACCTATTACAGGCTAAGCCACTTATTAATTTTTTGGTGAGAAAATAATATTTAATATTTTTTACAATTTATTATTTTTTTCATTAAAAATATTACTTATGTCGACTGCAACTTACTATCAACTGATGAGAATTTTTCCATCGGTCTTACAGTCTTATAAATTAAATTAAAATAATTAATATTTATTATTTTTTTATATCTTAATTCAGTTTTCTTGTATTGATTACAGAGCTCCTGTTTAGATTCAAATTCCACATCCATACCATTAGAACAGCTACAGAGTCATGATGCTGACATAGAATTTCCACTCTCTCTTCTGCCATCACAAATACGTACACAAGTACAGTCGAAGGATCAATCTGTTGAAGCTCCAACCACGTCTGCTACATGCAATATGACTCCATTGAAAGGCAAAAGAGTAAGAGCGAAAGGTAAAGCCTGTCTCATTACTAGCGATCAATATAAAGAAAATCTGATTGCTGAGAAAATAAAAAATATCAAAAAAGAACCAGTAATAAAGCAGACTTCTAATCCAATTAAATCAGATGTAGTTTTATCAACGCCTTACGTATTCCCTGATCTACCAGTGCCTCAATCACGGAAACGTAAGCAGTCTTCAACTCCGAGAACAACAAAAAGAAGGAAACCTCTTGCTAATTTGGAAAATCAAGGAAGACCTGTCAATGCAGTAAAAATAATTGACACGAAGACGCTACCTTTGCAAGAAGGTGAATATTTTTTACAAGATGGGTGTTTATTACAAGTAGATGATAACGCTCAAGAATCATCTCTCCTAAATGGCGTTCCTTTTGAAAATTATAATATTTGTTATGTAGATGAAAATGATCTCCAAGTTTTAATGTAATCTCATAAATTATTATGAAGAATTACTATTGTGATATTATATTTTGATATTATAAAATATGATAATAAGTAGTTTAAGAATTTAATAATATTATATATGAAAAGAAAAGTATTATGAAAAATGTGATAATAAACTAGTACTTAATTATAATACTTTATTATTATTGTTCGATGTATAATATTATGTTTTATGTGCAATACAAAATAATAACATATTATTGTTATTTCTGAATAGAGTCGTTATTTATTTTTCTCTCACCTTCATTCGCAAACGTTATTTTTTTTCTATTTACATTATATTACATATATTTCGTGTTATAATTAATAAGCAAATATCATCATGTGATAAATTCGTGAAAATAATTTCAACCTCAATTATATTGTTCATTAGAACGGGCTCCACGTGCCCCACCCCCGTGCCACATCTGCCCCACTAGTGGGGCACGCAGAGCATTTTCAAAGGTTATACTTACCAATTTTATATTATAAAATATAAGCCAGTATAATGTTTGTATTGATTAGACTCAGTTTCCTAGCGGCATTGACGATTTATTACAATTTTTTTCAGAATTCAAATTCATAGATCTTTTATATAATCTTGAATTAAAGTTTGGGTGCCCGTGACGCCCCACCTTCCCCTATGTACTCAGCACATCAAGTTAGCGGGCCACGGGAACGGAAAAGATTTTAGCAATTCGCGGATTCTGGCTGCTGCAGGACACGGCAAAATAAGAAAAGTTTACGGCTATATAGTAGAGCTAAAACGGCAATTATCGGTATTGTTTAGAATGCCTCGTCTCGATATTACTGTCTGTATTCGGTACATCAAGTTAACGGACCACGAGAAGGGAACAAATTTTGGACGTCCGCGAATACAGGCTACTATAGTGCACTGCAAAATAAACGAATTTTACGGTTAAATAGTAGAGGTAAACGGCAGTTATCTGTATTGTTAAGAATGCGTAGTGTCGTTATTGGCATACATACATTGTTATTTGAGTAACAAAATTGGCGAATTTTCAAAAAATCCCCATTTGCGAAATAATTTATATAATTTTTTTTATTCGAAAACTGCTTGTCATATGTTAAAATGTGTACTGACACTTTTTACTCAAAATGATCGAAAGAACATGATTGTATTTTTTGTAATAAAGTATATTTTATGAATTTGTTTATAAACATTGTTTATAACTATAATTACCTTATCATCGTACGACATTTCGCTTTCGAAACTGAGATTCAGGCGGTCACTAAACATTAAAAAAACTTTGGTGGAGCCATGAACGTCAAACTTCCACAAAAAACCCTCTTTTGTCCCCGGACTAATCACGTTTTTCTAATAAGTAATTGTTAATTTGAGTATTTTCCACTCTTGTACAGCAGAATTATTAACGGCTAATTAAGCGGCAATTAATGGCCGGACACGTTTTTTATCTATTGATTATATTGTATGTTTTAAGGAGGTGATCCGCTAACTTGTTTAGCAAGTTAGCGCGCCATTTAAAACTATTCAACAAACGATCGTTAATTTTGATATTTTCGAATTTTAAGTAGTAGTATCATGAACGGCTAATTAAGCGGCAATTATTGTTTTGATGAGTTTTTTCATGATATGATTTTTTTTTAGGGTTTGGGGAAGGTGGTTCGCTAGCTTGGATATCAAGTTAGCGGACCAGCGGCAAATTTCTTAGCTTTACGGCTAATTAAAGGCTAATTAACGGCAATTAATCCAATAATTAAAGTTGCGGTTTTCGAAAATGGGCTCGCTAACTTATCATACGTCTTCCGAGCACTCTCTCTCGACCGTCGGACTTCAAAGGTACAGCATCGCGCGTTGCGAGCTTGAGAGGCTCACGGAACCTTTGTAACCTTACCATATACTTAGCAAATAAGCATCACTCAATAATTCAACTATTATTGATATATGAATAGTTCTCTCATTCGATCAACTCATTCCAACAAATTTAACGAAATATTGTAATAAATAATTGTAATAACTGGTTAAAATTTCAAATTGATCAAATATTCGCTGAGATATCAGTATTAAAAAACATTAAAAAAATTTTTATATCTGGTCCTGATGATCATTTTCTTGTTTTTTTTTTTTTTTTGGGGCAATGAATTTTTTTTTTGTAAAATATAAAATTGTATAATAATAATAATTGAATTTTAATGATAAAAAATAGAAAGAGTAAAAACAACAAGTCACAAACCATTTAACATAGTCTCACCGTAAAAAATAAAGTATTAAATTTTAAATATTGGGATTAAAAACTAATTAAGGGGGCTAGACACCTTTTTTCTCTGAAATAAGAAGTCACATTTTAATACATAAATGTAAACTAATTATTTCATACTTTTTACATATAAAAGTGGGTATATTTACCTTACCTTAAAACTTTCTCCGATGGGCCTTTTATATGGTCCAGAACCATAGTCATCGATGAAACAAGTTTTTTCACTAACCGTAAGCTTTGAAATTTTCCTGTGGATGGATTGACTCCAGATTTGAACTAAATTACTCCTGAATAGTATAATTCTCATATGAGTGTAGGGATTTTTGATCTAATGAGAAAAAAATATTGTGCTGTTTTTCAAGAGTTTTTTTTTAATTTTTTTAAATTTTTTATATTTTTTCATAATTTTTCTGATGTAAAAATTTTTTCCGACATTTAATCCTAAATCCCTACACTCATATGAGAATTATACTATTCAGGAGTAATTTAGTTCAAATCTGGAGTCAATCCATCCACAGGAAAATTTCAAAGCTTACGGTTAGTGAAAAAACTTGTTTCATCAATGACTATGGTTCTGGACCATATAAAAGGCCCATCGGAGAAAGTTTTAAGGTAAGGTAAATATACCCACTTTTATATGTAAAAAGTATGAAATAATTAGTTTACATTTATGTATTAAAATGTGACTTCTTATTTCAGAGAAAAAAGGTGTCTAGCCCCCTTAAAGTAATCAGTAAATTAAGTTTGAGGAAGCTACGTAGCAATGGATTGGCAGCGGTTGTTTTCTGCAAAAATAATCAAGAAAAAGACCTAAAAATTTAGAACGTTATAGTATACTCCATTCTTAATAACCAAAAAAATATTCATGTCAGTACCTTTTAATTTCATAATGTAACCTATTTACAAAAAAATTAGGTTTTCGTCGATAACTTAGGACTATATGTGCTAGCGGCATAATTTTGTTTCTTATATTATAGAGGCTTTTATCCTCCATAAAGTGAATTTATAATATATAAACAATATTAACTTTAAATTGTAAAAAAATAAAAAAAAATAAAATGAAATTTTGAAAATCCAAAAGTCGCAATAAAATAAAAAAAATCGACTGTGATAAAAACAAAATATTGACGACAATTGAGTAAGAAAAACTGAAAAAATGTGAGGCCTGTCCGGTTAAAATCGATCGAGTAGATCTTGCAATAAAGTAGTATACGTTCACACATACACGCACACACACACCACACACACACACACGCGCGCGCGCACGCACGCACGCACGCACGCACACACACCACGCATCTATGAACTTATAATATTTGCACACATAGAAATAAATACTCTTCCAAGCTACATAGTGTACATACACCGGTATGTGTGATCGAGCCGTCGCGCGAGGAAAAAATGTACTCTCAGCTGAATGCGTGGTGAACACTATCAACATATCTGGTTCAGCAAAAATACATGCATTTGTAGTTTTATAAGCTGATATAGAAAAAATTGATCGAATGATACCATTACAAATGAAATTAGTTTCAAATACGAAAAAGACTTTTCAGATCATTTGGTCTAAGACAAACTCTAAAAAACTTTTTCTAAATTATTTATCATGCTCGTACTGTATAATATATGATAATGGATTGTACGAACGAAATACTAAATGAGTATTTCTAGTTAGAAAAAATGAGTTTTAAACCAAGTGCAATTACGAAAGCGAAGATCTCAAAAGGTAACAAAAAAGTGATTAAGATTATGAAGTCTATATTTATTTATTTATTTATAAAATATTATGTTAGTTATTGGATTAATTGCATATAACTTAACAGGTTTTGAAAATTTTACAATTTTTATATCGATACCTCCCCCTGAAATTGAACAAGGAAGAAAATGAGACCTTGCAAATTAAAATTGAATGAAAAACAAAAAAAAATCATAAATACTTATTGAATTTCTTTTTAGTGGACAAAATCTACTTTTGCAACATTGGAAAATTTCTAACAAAAATTTTTTCCGTTATTTTAAGAACCCTTTTTCCTGTCCTATCAGTTTTCAGATTGGAATATGTCAATGAATCATTGTAAAAAATTTCATAGTTTTAGGTCTACTAGCCCGCAGAATTGCCTCAAAAGTATCTAGTTTTTACAAGTATCATAAACGCTAGTTATTGGCCTAATTTCGGTTTTTTTTTTCTACATTAATTAGTCTATACTTACGTTATAACTATCGAAAAAGCATTTTTTATTATAAATTTGTATAAAATTACAATAATTATTATTGAAAAAGTAAATTCCAACAGTAAAAAAATATCATTTTTGGAAATATGAATATTTTGCATTTGTTATATTGTTTTTATATTGTTTTTGGCATTGAATAAAAATTATTAACGCTTGGAAAATACAGTTTTTTATAACAAAAGACGTATAAAAAATGTGGTAAAGGATATGTGCTTACATTTAATTTTTTTTTTTAATCAAAAGTCAAAAGTTTAGGAAATGTTCCCATATAGGTGTTACCCCTTAATATAATGTATAGCATGTTGGAATAATAAACTCTGTTTATGATAAAATCGCTTGTTTAAAACAAACAAAATAATTTTTATTAAAAATATTTACGTAAAAAAGGTTATATAAATGTGTATGTTATAGAGTAATATATGTGGAAATATAATAACAAAAACGTGGTTATACACAATTATTACACTACAGAGTTGTTTCGTTTAATCTATGTATTAAAAAACTATGTATTTATGTATTTTCTCATAAGTTTTTAAACTAATTTATTGTTTTTGTAAGCATGAACATGAAGTTTCTTGAGTCTTCACACATTTCTAGAACTAAATAATAAGAAAAGTACATATTGTAAAAAACATATTGTCATGCACACAAATATTTGTCTTTTGTAAAAAAAAAAATCGTTATGCAACATACAATGTTGATGGATATATCTTACGCTCAGAAAAAAAAAATGATCATTGCAAGTACATCATTTTATTTATAATATAGATTTATGTCGACTCTACCCGTACACAAATAATATACAGTTTACACAACAGAATTAAAGCCAGTTTAGATTAATTTCTCGATGACTTATTTATAATCTTCGGGCTTAAACTCGGATAACCGTCCATAGGTGATTTCAGAAACGAACTCACTTTGACTCTGTAGGGGGCCTGTTATGACTTCCAAGATAACTGGGTCTGGGTGCCACAAGCGCTGGATGGGGTGGATAGAAGAACGGCCTTGAAGTGGAGCGAATTGGCTGCCAATCTTGTTGTGATCCCGAGATTCTCTGTGGCACTACTCCCTGCGTTCCCCAATTTTGTGATCCAAAGCTTTGTGGCCCTAGACCCTGCGGTCTTAAGCCCTGTGAACCTGATCCTTGTGGTCTTATATCCTGTGGTTGTTGAGGATTGCGATCTCCCGTATTACCGAACCGATCACCTAACCAGTATAGTGCGTCCTGTACTGGATGGAAATTATCTGGGAATAAAAATGCTGATATGTTTCCACTATAGGCTAAAATTGCCAGAAAGACAATAGTGACTTTCATGGTCATTGTATTCAAAATACTAGGCCTAGTCTGTTACTACTAAAGTGTGACTCCACTCTTTTTACTTACTTATATCTACTGAATTAATGCTGAATAGGCGTTTTCCTTTTATACAAGTGTAATAATAACACTGTTGATACAGGTGTATTGTCCCGAATTTCTGGAAATGCCAAATGCGTGCACACGTACGTGATTGTTACGGTTCATCAATAAAAAGTATGCGTATATGAAATTATGACTCATATGTATATTCGTTGATATCGTGGTTAATCACTTATATTAACTGTACGAGGAAAGTGAAGCACAATAATTTCTCGTAGGAAATTAAAAATATTTTTTGATTTAGTAAAGCAAAGTAAAAATTTTAAGACACTATTATTTTTTAATGTATATACACTTTACAAAGGAATTAAAAACAAGACAATAACATTACATAAATTGAAGATAACAAAAATAAAGATGAATTCTATTATATTACTTTTATATTTCACTTGATATATACTTTTATACGCAAAAAGTTAAACATAGTTCTGTACATCATGTTTACATGGAAAAAAACCGCCAAATCAGCCGAAGAGCCATGCCGTTTTAGCATGAGTCACACCATAGGTGCGATTCAGCTATGGGATAGCTGCGCTGTTTTATTTAACTCGCTACCATATCCTTCCTATTTAATATTTCACTTTGAAATTGTTATATCATCTTCTTGCCTTTCGCAATTTATGAAACTAATAAGAAGTCTTTAAGCATGTACAGAAATAAAGGAGAATTTTCCAAAGTGTTATATAAACTCTGAATCTCGAGATATTGTTTTTAACAAGAAAAGTTGTGTTATGATCTTTCGATTTATCGAATTTTAACTATAAATTATTAAAAATTCATAGTTAAAACACGTTTCTGCAAAGTTTTAGCACTCTAGGACTCTAGGTGTCGAAGATGCTCAAAAATCTTTACGTTTGCAAACAGGTAGACGCGGTAGATGGGACGGCAGACGTCGCCTTTCAGACAGCGAGCGTCGTTCGAGTATTAGGAGTTAAACAATTTGTTGTTTCTCAGCATCCTCGACATCTAGAGAGCTAAAACTTTGATGAAACCTTCTTTAACTATTAAATTTTAATACATAATAGTTCAAATAAGTTTGCCTTATTATTGATGATTTAACTACCTCAACGTAAATTATTATGTTAGTTGGTTGCTTGGTTATTATGTTATAGTATTATTATTACTTTCTTTGACAAAATATACTAATAAGTAAACTGATATTATTTATTTTATTATGTTTAATATTATTTATTAATTACGCTAATTCACGCTACTTCCTAATCTGCTTATACGCGCATATCAATTTCAGTATTAGAAAAAAGAAATACTTACTAGGAGAGGGTCAGACTACCGGATGACGGATTCGTCTGAAACTTTGGGATATGTTTTTGGTTGTAGAAATATGAAGACAGCTGCAATATTATACCCTAAAGATAAAAAAACTCAAGTACAGGACATTTTTAGTTTTACTTTGAAGAAATGTTGAAAAAAGACTCTTCTTAAAACGGTAACCATTTTATTTTTGAAAGACTTAAATATCATTTTGAAAAGAGAAAATAAAACTAGAAAGGACGAGCTTTCATTTGCTTTTTTTAGAATTAAAAAATGTTGATTCCTTATAATGTTATGAAAGTTTACAGTTGAGCAATAAAAATGCACCAAAATATGTAGGCAGTCGAACAGCGAATTTTAGGAGTTTAACAGTTCATTTTCATCGCTCAACTCTCAACTTTAAACTTTCATAAATTTTGAAGCTATCAATATTTTTTAATTCTGCAAAAAGCAAATTGGTTTATTTTCTTTTTTTCTAATGATATTTAAGACTTTCCAAAGTTAAATGGTTACCGTTTTAAGAAGAGGCTTTTTTCAAAATATTTTTAAAAGTGTTTACATACATAAGAAGGTACTCAGAGGTTAATTTCAACGTTAGCGGGGGGTATCACCAACAACAAAAAGTATTAGAACACTCACCTAATCACCTAAAAATATAAAAAATGAATACATTACGCCTTTTTTATGAAACTAGGGTAAGGACCTGCGGTGCAGGTACTATTGCGATATTTTAATTTCTGTAAAAACTTAATAAACTTAACTACGAATTTGATCCAAAAAATTCGTAATGTACATTTAACTATTTATTTTTATTATTATTAGCGTATAATTAAGAATATTTGCTTATTTACTTATTTATGTGAATTTCAATTTCGAGACCTCAATTTGTTGCGAAAAAATATGAAAAATCTTCGTGTATATACTTAAAACAAAAATGTCTATTTCTTGACACAATTAAAACAAAAAAAAAATACTATAAATAATTTTTATACGTAAAATTACATTCATTTTTCAAAAACCAGCATGAAATTACTTTATTATAATATTTTAAGTAAATTTTTAATAACGCAGCATTATCTACATTATTTTATACGAATGTTCGAATTACTGCGATAGACTAGGAGAAATACCTAACCTCCAAACCAGCGGTTCATGCACGTTTTCTGGAACCGAGGTTTGTATTAAATGATTATATGAATAAATCTAATTAATTGTATGTATATTTTTGTTATTTAGCCAACTGCTTTCCATTTCAAATTTATTTATTCATTGCGCAATAAATCCCAGCAACCATCACACACGTTAATTTTTTTATATTAAATTTATATACACGCTTTTTTCGAGATTCGCAAATTTTTTTATTAGATCTTTAATACATTTTAAACGATTTGAAAAAGAATGATTTTGGTTTAATCGTATTAAAGTTATTTTATTCTTCAGTTAAAGTACACCTTTCTCGAAAAATCGCGGTAATACTTTTACTTACCCTATGTGAATAAGTTATCAACGATATATTATCTAATGATTTTGCACATAACTGAAATTATAGTAAATTTTGTTTTTTATTTTTAACATTAGAATTTATAAAAAATTTGTAAAACCATTTAGAGTATAAAAGTACATTAAATGTTAAAAAATTTGTGTTTTTTACCAGACAGAAAGTTAACTAAAAATCAAAGTCAAAATCAGTGCATGAATACATTCAGCTTGCAATTATCTCCAATTACAAATTATTTTATTAAATTAATTAAATTTAAACATCAGTTATTTATTCTTTTATAGAACACATGAGAGGGAATTGCTATCAAAATAGAAAATAAAATATTGGTAATAAAACAGGAAATAAAATATTGATAATAGAAATGATAAAAGTCAATAAATAACAAAAGAAATAGAAGAATTTACCTTTATCATTACACCATATGCATACATAACCAGCATATATTTTTTCTCTTAAATATACTCATAGTCCTTTGATATCTTATAAAGAAGGAATGAGCCTCTGGCATGTGTTTTAAGTTGCGCGCCCAACTTCTACTCTTATAACTGCAGAATAAACAATCATTATTGACAACAGGATTTTCAGTATCTTCAATCCATTCATTTGAATTCACTGATTCTGCATCTGAATCAACTCCCACGTCATCGTTCGCTTCAACATTTTCTTTGTTATTCTTGAACTTTTTAGTTGCAGATAAGGTAAGTTCGTCATTATTCATTGGCACATCCTCATCCTGAGAAAGTAGACTAATGACTCTAAGAGACATTTCTGCCTATTTCTTAGATAAGACATGATTATCAAACTGATTCTTTGTATTGAACTTCTTCCTACGTACTTTAATCACATTTTTCTGATATTGTTTGACGATAATTGGTGGTAACTAAGCTACCTTTCTCTTCAAGATGTAACGATGAGAGGACAAGCGCAGAGAGGCGCGCATCGGCAAAGAAATAATGATTGTAACGATGAGAGGAAAAGCGCAGTGAGGAGCGCATTGCAAAGAAATAATAAATTATTCTAATCATAGATTCTTACCTGAAGCTGCCTGAAAGAAGAGAATCTATCAACCACACATCAGAGTTGCCGCCAACCTGCAACGTTGTTCCGGAGCCTGTAAGAATAGAAGAGTACCATCAGCCCAACAGAAAAAAAGGTTAGAAACGAGTTAAGGCTTATTTCCTTGGCCACACCCTCTCCCGATCCACGCAGAACTCACGCAAGGCTGAATACCTTGCAACTGGCGGCGAGGATTACCAGCGCGAATCTATAAAGGAGAAGCTGAGAGGCAACAGACGGGCTCTGGCAAGCGACGGGCAGCTGAGCTACGACAAAGAGAATTCACACGCCGCTATATAGGAACAGTACTCACGGTGTGATCTCACGTCCGACGAGAAGCTCACAACCTTACAAACTTAGCACAGGGTAACACACGCAAATAATGACACGGCAAGTAAATGCATTAACCCCTTAACTGGCAATGGATCATATATGTACAAAAAAAAGTCGTGCCAAATCTAGCAATAGATCATGTATGTATATATTTGAATAACTTTTGCAATTCTCAACGGATTTACAAAACTTGGTATACAACTGTTTTTGAGGTCGCTGAATCTGAATCTGATATCAGAATGATTATTTACGGCTACCAGTTTTGGCACGAAAAGTTGTAAAAATCGCACCAGTTAAGGAGTTAATTGATTGAAGCACAAACACAAGTCAGTACCATACGAAAATACGATAAAAGTGACCGCAAAGTGAAACAAAGACGCCCCACATTTGCGACACATTTTTGCTATCAGTATAATCTTCAAAAAGATTTAAGCAATTGTGTTCCTGCATCTCATTTATTAATTTAGACTGTGTACTATTCTTTAAGTTTATCTTTGTTTTTATTTGATAATCCTTACCTCCTTTTACTATTATACTGTAATTAGAAGCATGAATGTTTTTGTCTGTTATAGCCAGCGAAAAGATTGGATCCTCTTCAGCTGTGTGGACTTTGCCATATCGTCATCAAGTATTTTATCAATTTTTTTGGCAGTGCAAGGTACACATCCTTAGATGTCTGTAGCAGCATTGAAAGTAAGTCATCTTCCTTAGATTCTTCAGCATTAATTTCTATACGACTAAGAGCGTTAGCAACATAATTTTCGCAACCATTTTCGTATTTTATTTCGTAATCGTACTTCTCTAATTTTATTCTCCATTAAATTAATCGAGAGTTAGGTGTTTTTAAAGACCAAAGCCAAGTTAATGGTTCTACAATGACTAATAACTCTTTCTCTATAGTTGAATAATTTTGTTCAGCTGAGTTTAATGTTCTTGAGTAGCATGATACGAGACGTTTTTCTTGGGATAAAGCGTCTATTGCAACGTTTGACGCATCGGTGGTAACGTAGAATGGTTTTTTAAAGTCCGGGTAAGCAAGATCGATGCATTAATAATCAATTCTTTAAGTTTATTAAATGATTCAATATATTCTTCATTTTCAGGATCTACCTTTTTCTTTTTTTTAAGGTGGTCTTACACCTAAAAATTTTGAAAAAATCAACTTTTTTTATTGAATTTTTTAATTATATATGTTATTCTGAACCTAAAAAAACTACTTTAGATCAAAAATTAAAAAAATTAAAAATGATATGGTTAAAAGAACTTACTATCTTCAAAATGACGAAAAAAATTGATTTTCTTTTTTTTTGCCTTTTCTATAGGTTTCTGATATGTATAGGAACACGTTTACTTGTATGTGTTTTAAAATATCAAAAAACATTATTTAAGACTTATTAGTATAAGAATTATAAAAAAAAATAATTAAATTTAAATACGGGATTTATTATAAAAATAATATAAATGATATTCTGGAATTTGAAATACAGTGGAATCGTCTTTTGATTTGTGACAATTTTGCACTTCTGTTCTAGTAAAGTGACCATTCCTTCAACGAAATTTGACAGCAAATTACTATATTAATACTTCCTTTTGTATACATATATACTTATAAAGCTATAATACCATAGTGTCAACACAGCAAACAGCTCAAAATCTCAAATAAGCCAAGATACATAACCATGTTATTTCAACAGTTTGTTTTGCAGAGTTTTTGCTTTCAGATAGCGAAAGATTTTTTTCTTAGTGCTTGATTATTTTTATTCACAAGTAAATTTAGGACTAAAAATTTAATGTATTGTGTATGTGAAGATATATGTCTGAAAAGTGTAAGTGTAATTATAATACAAGCGTGCAGTGATAGTTTTGTTGAAATTTGGAAAGTATTTTCAGTTCAAGATGGGAATGCTATATGAAAATTAATACTGAAAAACATGTGCATTGGCAAGATTGAATTAAGTACTTTAAAGAAGAGGCAGTAAAAATTTTTATCGCATAAAAATAAATACATCTTTTTTCTAAGAAAGATGAAAGTGACATTAAGTCTAACTCACTAAAGGATATATAATTCAATTCAGAAGATTTGTGAATTGTAATAAGTGTCAAGATGTATGTATACACATAAAAGCGACAAGCCTTCTCACAAGAATCAGGCTTAAATTCAAGATATATTTAATATTTAATATGTGTAATCAAATGATCATTGAAAAAATGGGCTTACCGGCTTTTATATACTTATGTACTTTTGTCTATGACAGTGATGGCTTCTTAAGTTTTCATTTGGATCATTGGGATTTCATAAGACCTGGCGCATATTCTATATTTATTTTAGTATTATAAATAATAATCTAACTCAGTACAGTGTATTAAAAAGTGATTCAACAGTGGATGAATCAAAAGTACAAAAGGACAGATTGAGCAGTAACTTTTAATGGAACGAATGCTGCTAGCTTAGCAATAACTTTTCATGGAACGGATGCATGCATGGTGCCAGAGCTTCTGTTTTAACTATTTTATATGGGAGAACAGATAGATAGGAAAGTGAATTTCAAGAAGGAAAAGAATGGGGTTCAAATGGCTGATTATTTTTGAAGTTTTATGGTATTTTTCTTTGCAGGCTTATTTTTCAAAATGTCATTTTTTAAAGTTTGTCGTAACTTTTCTCTGAGACCGGTCGATGAATTTTTATGAGACAAAGTGAAAATGTTCCTAATTTATGTAGTTATGCGCGTAAGAGTTGCAATTTTAAGGTTTTCATGTATAAGTATTTTTTTCATGGCAAAAACCCTAAAAATTCAAAAAAGTGTAAAAAATACATAAAAACCTTAAAATTGCAACTCTTACGCCCATAACTACATAAATTAGGAACAATTTTCATTTTGTCCCATGAAAATCCATCATGCGGTCTCAGAGAAAAGTTACGACAAACTTTTTTTCTTGAAAATGCTATAACTGAGGATAAAATGAGTTTAAGGACCTTTGCCTTGGCTCATTTTATTCGATGAGATACGACGTTATTCGTCCATGCGCCGAGATACGACCTTCTTCATCCGCGCGGCGAGATACGATCCTTTTCATCCCCGTGGCGAGATACGACGTTCTTCGTCCGCGCGCCGACTTATGACCTTATTCCGCTCAGCTGTCGATTTCCTGTTTCAGATGATCAGGTGGTCATCCTTTGTTCTAATACTATATGAGACTGCAGTAGTCGCTGATAACTTTTCATTTTCGTTATAAAAGCAATCTTCATATTGGTGACATAGCCTTGTAATTTTATCCTTCTCTTCTTCGTTTATGTGGTCGGTCCTTATCTGTGATGTCATCCTTTGGTAGTGATTCACTCCAATAGTTTTGTGCTCCTCTGGTATGTTTTTTAAATAATTTATTTCAAATTTAGCTGTACTAAAAATTTAGGTTTTATAATTTATGTTGGCTTCTAAACTTTGTAAGTCTTTATGTCCAATTAAGCAATCCTAAGTTGAATGTCATTCTGCTATAAGAAAGGTTATAGGAATATTATCGCCTAATTCATGAAAAATAGGGAAAGTGCGTGGATTTGTGCCTTTGGTTACTTTATGCACTGATTTAATCAAAAGTATGTGGCCAAATAAATTCAGAAAATAATTCATGAGCAATTTTCGGGTTTATAATAGACGAAGAGGCCCGAGAATCGATCAGAATTTTGAGCGGTGGATTCGTCGTAATTATATGCGGTAGGCTAGGTGAATTACCGATCGAATTTAAATTTACTGTGTCGTTTCGGTCATGTCGGGAGCCTGTTGAAAATTTTGACGGTCCGCCCCTATAGCACTGAATATTTGAGGAATATTTCCTCAACATTCATTTCCCATTTTCGCAATTTTCGCTAATATTCCCTCAACGTTAATAAACATGGAAGAAACCCATAGGGAATATTCCTGCAAACCTTGATGACCGTTTTTCCATTCCTTTTCTAAAATGATAAGGTAGGCTACCTATTATTGTAATATTGCAGCAATATTCGTACAAGATTAATTAATACTAGACGAATATATAATTAAGTTTCACCAATATTTCCTCGATTAAGCAGTATTGCAGCAATATTCGTACAAGATTCATCGACACGAGAAGAGCATTCAATATATTCCCCTATAACAATCAATATTGGAGCAATATCGCTTCAATGTTCCCTTAACGTTAATATACAGGTAACGTTAGTATTTAAGTAATTTGTTTCACATAGATAAGGTGTACAATTTTAAGTCCGCACTCCTCCATTGTAAACGGGATATCAAAAACAAGGCAAGCCTTGTAATTCGGATTCTTCGAAAAGTCATTTTAACGGTTGAATTATACGGCTTATATACTCTCGGCTATCCAGTGTAACCACAGAAAGCGATACCGGCGCGCCACATGGCGGATGAATAGCCGAAGCTTGCTTATCGAGAGCCGCCCGTCACAAGTTCCCCTTTATCACCGCTATGCGGCGCGCTGATAGCGCTTTCTGTAGAGACACTGAATGACTGAGAACATATAAGCGGTGTAATTCAACCGTTCAAATGACTCTTTACAAAGAGTCCGAATTACAATTCAAATGACTCTTTACAAAGAGTCCGAATTACAGGCTTGCCTTGTTTTTGATATCCCGTTTATAATGGAGGAATGGGGACCAAAATTTTACGCCTTATGAAATAATTACTTAAATACTAACGTTACCTGTATAGTAACGTTAAGGAAAACAGCGAATATGGCGAATATGTGGAAGCAACATTAAAGCAATATTGCTCCAATATTGATTCTTATAGGGGAATATACCCCTATAGCATTGATTGTTTGTTGAAATTTGGATTTGTCAATACAAAACTATTGCACTATGATCAAAGAGGTGATTCCTCCTTAAAAGGCTCTTGTTAAAAAAAAACGTAAATGTACTCCAAAGAAATTGACATTATAGAAGGAAAAAAATGATATGTTATGGAACTTCAAAAGGATTATTGAATACATTGAGGCTATAGAAAAATCACGCGCAATCATTTCTAAAGCTATAGGATAAATATACGGTCGAGCTCAAAAAGGTGGTTCCTCCAGCGCAAGGTTAACAGTCAAGGAACCTTCAAACTTTAACAAAGTAAACGTAATATTTTGGTCTGTATAACGTTCTATTTTAGATAGAATCCCGTGATTAAAAAGGTGGATCCCCTAAGACAAAGCTTATGTTAACAGTCAAGGAACCTTCATACTTTAAGAAAGGAAACGTAAATTACGCATTACAATTGAAAAAAAGCAGGTCTCTCAAAGAATATGGATTTTTCGAATCATTGAACTATGGCCAGATCTGGTCCTTGTGAATATACCTAATGTATCTCGGACATATAATATATGCCTAATATATCTTGGACATATAATAAAAAATAAATGATATAAGAAAAAGAATTAGATCTTTTTAATAAATAGTAATGAACGAACAAAAGTGCATTGCATAAATAATAACGTACTTCTCGGTAGGTCGAATTCCGGTTTTTTATTAACTTATATATATTTTATTTCATATACTATTTCATACTTATATTATTTTATTTCATTATAAAAAAGTTTTTATGTATGGCTTGGACATGAATAGCTTCTATTTTATTACCAAAGGGTATGACCAATCATCGTACATTTAGATTACCTTTAGATTTAAGTAATGTTGATAATGCATTTGTAAAATTAGATTATGATACAAAATTGAGAGAAACGAACATTATAATTTGGGACAAAGCTTCAATGATTCCAGAAAAAGCGTTAGATATTATTGATAACACTTTAGATGTCATCTGCAAGGATGAACCTTTTTGAGAAAAATTAATTGTTTTAGTTGGAGATTTTCGACAAATTTTACCAGTAGTTATAAGTAGAGTTAGAAATACTATTATATAAGAAACTGTCAAACCTTTGGTCATTATTTAATATTTCTAATTTAAAAGTAAATATTCGTACACAAATAAAGATTTTGCAGCATTTTTATTCAATATTGGAGAAGGAATCCAATATATTGAAGAATATTAATCCATTTTTGATTCCTGATAAATGGATTACAAATGACGGTTGCCGTTAAATTTATAATAACATTAACAAAAATTATCATAGAAAATATATTTATAGATTTATTCTCTCAACAAAAGTAATCAGCCATTAAATTAAATAAAATCATTACAATTTTCTCAATCGGGGGTTGGCGAGCGGAACTAGCAGGGGGGCGAAGCCCCACTAGTATATTTATTTGTCTTCATTTTAACCGATTAAATGGATCGTATTTTCAACCATTTTCGTACGCTATCTTTGATTGCTTGTAACTCCCTGAAAAATCATTATTTTTTAACGAATCAGGGCTGAAATTTTAGATTTTACTGTCTACTTATATAATTTTTTTTACGCGTTTTCGTATCATAAATATTTGCAATGTGACACTCAATAAAAGAGATATCATTTTTTAACGAAATAGAGGATATTTGAGATTAAATTGCCTATATCTCAAGAAAACGGGCCCATTGGATGAAATTGTCAGCACTGAGCTTCATTTTTAGGTACCAGAAATCGACTCTCCAATGACCACTAAAATCCTTTTCCCGTAGGGAATTCTCCTTGTAAGTGCAAAGTCTTCGTGCGACAGGCTAAATCTACCTGCCGCACTCTTACAACTGACTTAACCTCGTGTGGCATAGCTGCTCACCTGGCCTTTTATAACTCTGGAGGAATTGGGAGATACCAATCTATGCCGCCAGACGAGCAGAGGATACCAACACGAGGAGATACTTCTTTTCAAAGATTGCGTACCGTCGCATAAGGTAAACGTGCACGCATTTTCTGCGCCGCGTATTTAGCTTGTGTTACCACTTGTCCAGGTTCGTCGCTTCTGGACGGTGGCTTTGACTTCTCTCTCGCGCGAAGAGAGCAAGTGTGGAGAGAGTTCAGACAAGTCATAGGGCATTTCATATTAGCAAGGTCGGCTGCAAGGTCGAGCCGCCAGTATATTGAAACCGGCGAGTGCGCGCCATAAGTGCGCACGAGCAGCTCGACCGCCTTCTCTCTCTCTCTCTCTCTCTCTCACACTTATAAGAATATGTGCTTTGCACGGTGATGAGGACAGCTTTCTCAATTCGCCGTACACTACGGTGAGCTCGTAGCTTAGATTTCCGTGGGCGCTTGGCGTTTATTACCGCGTGCGCAAGGAGTACATTACTGCAATAGTGACGTCAGTCCCCGAGATATTTTAAGTCTGCTATAGTGTGCTAGCGTATCGTTAGGTATAGAATTCAAGCAATTTACTTTTAATCGTACGAGTTTTCATCACGTGATCTATCTATTCCCTGTTCCCCGCCGCCTCCGCGGTCATTATGCTAACAGAAGCGTAATGTTTCATCTGAGCAGCTGAGGCACGAACCAGTGACTAGGTGAAGAGTTCGAGTTCCTGGCGAGAAATAAAGCGCGAGTTATCATTTCGCGTGTTGTACGGTTAGTTACCAGATTAAATTCGCAATTTCACGACGTTGTATCGTCTGCGACTTAGTCTGACATCTGGATTTAAGAAAATTTAACCGAAAGACCCGGGTTTCTACGCCTTAGCCGTAGAAACCACCTGTGACAACTGGCATCCCAAACGTATGTGTACTATGTGTACTTGGGAATATCGCGAAATTTTAATCTCGGCGATATCAGAATTTACCATTAGGCCATTTTGGATACACTCAGAACCTCCCGAAATAATAATGTCTCCAGAAATGGCACGCTGTACTTTCTTATACTTTGTCAACAAATTGATCGCGATTTTTGATAAACTCTGTCTTATTATAGCCAGGTTTTGGCAATTAATCGACAAATTAATATAGGTTTTAATGACTATATATAGCTCTATTAAATATCGCATATTTTCTTGAAATCATCGAGTATTGAGTCGCTATCGACTATTTGGTATCGCTATTCTCCGAGGTACTTCTTGAAGGAGAGTCGAGGTTAAGCCTCTGTAAGGCACCGCTGGCCGATAGTACCTATGTGCTTTGATATAGAATAATCCGATCAGGCAATGGCTAGTCGGACGATACAGGACACACCGGATGTGTTTCTCTATTGTGTCCTAGGCATCCTCACAGTTTTACATCGGGTCTGTCCGACGTAGCCCGATATCGTTGAGTACTTCTGATGGTCAAACGCTGGTACGCGAGAGCCGAGTTATGTTAAGCTAGGTTAAGTTAGATTAGTTTTATGAAACCGAATTTAAGTGAATAAAAGTTAATTAAAGTTGACTAAATTAATTAATTAAATCAAAGTGACCTACCGAATATATACGTTTAGCCTATGAGATACCAACCGTAATAAGTTATAGCTGATGTAAATGTGTACATGTGTAAATCAATAAGTCAATTTTTGCTATCTTATGTATAAAGAAAAATTGAAATATGAAAGATATATAATATTACTATCATGCTTTTTGCAATCCTTAAATTTTGAAATGGTTTCGATCCTTGTATCCTTCCTGTCCACGTGTAACAGGCTGCCAAGTCTAAACTTAATATATCATTTAATATATAATTCACCATTTGTTGGTGTGTTTTTCCTCCTCTTTTCTCAATGTAAGTTATCTGAAAATAATTTAGATTATTATATATTAAATGTATTCCTGGTTGCGTTAAAAATAACTGTGTAAATTAGGAGTTTAATCATTTCTCTACATATCATTTTTGACAATTATTAAAGATTGAAAATGATGATATAATGATAGCTTGATAACGTTGTAGTGTTGATAACGAACGGAAGTAGAAATCAAAAATTTATTTAAAGTAGAAAGTAGAAATTTATTAACGATACATTGATATTAGAAAAATAATCTTAACAATACTTAATTTCAGTAACGTTAAGAAGTCTCGTTGCGGTTAAGTACCGCTTATGTCCCACATTGTGACAATCTCGACTTTTTTTATAATATAAATATTTAAGACACATAACATTAATATGTGGTTGAAGTTTGCAACGTTGCGACTCCAACGAAAATCCAAACTTCCAAAAAATTATAATTTCCGTCCGGAATCGATTCTACAGCGACAAAAATTATGTGAACAACAAGTAAAAGTGCCAAAAAATAAAAAATAACAAAAACTCACCCCTTAATACCCCATTTTGTAGTGGAAAAAAAAATTCGACTTCCACCGTTTTTGAGATCCCCGATAATTTTATTATCGGAATACAATTTTGAGCATGCTAGATAGTTATAAAAAAATTGGCATCCCCCAAAGCACCGCGGAACACCCCGCTTTAGTCAGAAAAAATCGCAACAAAAAAATCTAATTCCGCCGTGAGATCCCCGATAATTTTATTATCGGAATACAATTTTGAGCATGCAAGATAGTTATAAAAAAATTGGCATCCCCCAAAGCACCGCGGAACACCTCCCTTTAGTCAGAAAAAATCGCAACAAAAAAATCTAATTCCGCCGTTTTTGAGATCCCCGATAATTTTATTATCGGAATACAATTTTGAGCATGCAAGATAGTTATAAAAAAATTGGCATCCCCCAAAGCACCGCGGAACACCCCCCTTTAGTCAGAAAAAATCGCAACAAAAAAATCTAATTCCGCCGTTTTTGAGATCCCCGATAATTTTATTATCGGAATACAATTTTGAGCATGCAAGATAGTTATAAAAAATTGGCATCCCCCAAAGCACCGCGGAACACCCCCCTTTAGTCAGAAAAAATCGCAACAAAAAAATCTAATTCCGCCGTTTTTGAGATCCCCGATAATTTTATTATCGGAATACAATTTTGAGCATGCAAGATAGCTACAAAAAAATTGGCAACCCCCAAAGCATCGCAAAAGACCCCTAAAGCACGAAAAAATCGAAAAAAAAGTTTCGCGGGGCTTTGGGGGTTGCCAATTTAATTAATATTATTATTTAATTAACATTATTATTTAATCCTCTACAAATATTGATCAAATGTTGCAAAGTCAGAAAAAAATCAAAATAATAAAATTATAAAAAAATATTTCTATTACATTATTTAATCATGTACAAATATTACTCTAATATTGCTTAATAATGAGTACTATTTGATAGATACAAAATGATATATTAATTTGAATATGAATATTTCAAAATGAATGTCAATTATAATTGACATTCGTCACGCATTGTGGAATTCTGTACGAATATTGCTGTAGTATTGCTGACTGGGGAGAAAATCAGTATAAAAATATAATTATAAAAAAATATTTCTCAAGTATTATTTAATCCTCTACAAATATTGCTCTAATATTGCAAAGTCAGGAAAAAAATCAAAATAATAAAATTATAAAAAAATATTTCTATTACATTATTTAATCATGTACAAATATTACTCCAATATTGCTTAATAATGAGTACTATTTGATAAATACAAAATTATATAATTAACATTCGTGACGCATTGTGGAATTCTGTACGAATATTGCTGTTGTATTGCTGACTGGGGAAAAAATCAGTATAAAAATATAATTATAAAAAAATATTTCTCAAGTATTATTTAATCCTCTACAAATATTGCTCTAATATTGCAAAGTCAGGAAAAAAGTAAATTCGCAAGAAACAAAAACAATAAAATTATTTCTAGTTTTATGAGAACCATTCTTAATAATGTAATAGCTGACGCCAATGCACACAAAAGTTTTTTAATTAACTTAATATCTAAAACAAAAAATTTACTAATTGATAAATTGATCGACTGTGAAATAATTGCTCATTTTGAAGAGTTCGTTGTTTCCAAAACAACAGTAGATTTACGTAAATTTGATTCTAAATTAAATGAAAAATTAAAAAGCTTATTTTATTCGAAATATAAATATAATCTGGAAGATGATAGAACTAGAAATACACAAATTGTCGACATAGGGATAGATCAACGTACTCATAGAAAAACATCGACTGTAGCTAATATAAGTAACACCGATGTAAATTCTAAGTGGTTATATAGTCTTACTAGTACAGCTATTCCAGAATCAGTATTTAATGTTTTAAAATTGGGCGAAACTTTTAATTTCACTAGTAATATTGATACCCGATTTAAATTTGAATTTTTTAAATCATTAGAATCTGGATTATATTTTTTAGAATTTAACACTGATAAATTAAGAAATAGTATTTTTAAATCCTTTGAGAGTTTTTTAAAATCTACCAAAAAACAAAGTTTCTTCGCCAGCAAGATGATAAATGACATTGAAAATACTAATTATTTTCTTAAACAAAACAAAAATTTACTAGTGACAAAAGTAGATAAGGGAAACTCCACAGTCGTTCTAGATAAAAATACATATATTGACAGTGTTGAAAAACAACTACAGAATGATAAATATTACAAATAATTGTCAAAGAACCCCCTCAATAAATTAATTAGAACTACAACAGCATTTGTAAAGCGTTGGTACAATTTAGGCATTTTTCAAGATTATGAATTTGATCTAAAACCAACGGCAATTAATAAAACAAATCTTGCAAAATGTTACGGTTTAATTAGTTAAAGTACACAAGACTGGACATCCTATACGTATTATTGTTTCCGCCGTTAATTCTCCGACATATAATTTATCTAAATTCTTGACAAAATTTTTAAATGATAACATTCCAAAAACTAACTCATATGTAAAAAATAATTTTCATCTCAAAGAAAAGATATATTCATTTGTTATACCTCCAGGATACACACTAATTAGTTTAGATGTGGTTAGTTTATTCACTAATACAAGCAAGGAAATTATTATAAAATCAATAGAAGATAATTGGAAATATTTACGCAATAAAATAAATCTTTCTTGTAAAGAGTTTTGTGAAGGTATTAACATAGTCCTTGACTCTACTTTTTTCAATTTAATGACAAATTTTATAAACAAACATTCGGATCTGCAATGGGAAGTCCTGTAAGTCCTGTCTTGTGTGACTTGGCTATGAGACGCTTGGAGGAACATTGTCTTAATAAACTAAGTTTTGATGTACCTTTATACTTACGCTATGTAGATGACATTCTAATATGTATTCCCATTTGTTTAATCGATGAAACTTTGAAAGTGTTTAATAACTTTGACAGTAACCTACAATTTACAGTGGAAACCACAAATAATAATGAAATTAGTTTTCTTGATTTGAAACTCATAATTCAAGATAATAATTCAATAATTACTAACTGGTATAGGAAATCTACTCATTCTGGTCGTTACTTAAATTTTAATTCACAGCATCCTTTATCTCAAAAAATCGCAATAGTCTACACATTAGTATATTACAGTATCAAATTGTCCGACGTTAAATTCCACAGTGAAAATCTTGAAATATCAAAAAAATTCTTACTAACTAATAATTACCCACATAATTTTATTAATAAATATATAAAAAAAAGATTACAAAAAATATACAATTACACAGCTTCAAATCAAGTGATTTTCAGTAATAAAAAATTGATAGTTTTATCTTATTTTCAAAAATTTGACTCTATTATTAAGAGAATTTTTCACAAAAATAATATTAATGTAATTTTCAAATGCATTGACAAATTCTCGAGATTTATTCAATTGGGAAAAGATCGAATGTGTCACATAGACAAATGTAACATTGTTTATAAAATAAACTGTAATAACTGCAAAGCTTGTTGCGTAGGCCAATCTTCCAGGCATCTCAAAACTAGAGTAAAGGAACATGAAAGCGACTGTAAACATTTTAGAGAGAAATCAGCTTTAAGAACATATTAATGAAAAAACACACTCATTTAACTTTGATAAGGTAAAAATACTAGACACAGAAAATAATAAATTCAAGCGATTGTTCTCTGAATTTCTACCTGCGTAAAAATATGAACTATTGCCAAGATATTGCAAAGTAATTGGCAATAGTTATTGCAAATATATTGCAAATATATCGCAAATATATCGTAGCAACAATCGGCAATATACCGGCAATAGAGCGCCAAACATCATCCTGCCACATGTTGGCAATAGTTACCAAGTGGCTAACTCACTAAATAGTGCCAATATAGTGGCAATAGTTCAATATATTAATTAAAGTTTTAAAGTAAAACTCGCGTAAAAATTGAGCACCTTAAAAAGATTATTTTTATTTTATTATAAAATTATTTCACACACAAATGTTGAGTGAAATATAAAATCTCCTAATTAAATGGAGATAACAAAAACAAGGCCAGCCTTGTCAGTTCGACTCTCCGTAAAGAGTCATTTGAACTGCTGAAATGCCTGCCTTATATACTCTCGGGCCCTTTCAATGCATTTAAGGGAGTTATACGCGCGCGCCGCCTAGCAGTGGCGAACGGAAACTTCGATTGGGCGGCTCTCCATAAGTAAGCTTCCGCTATTTGCCGCTAGGCGGCACGTTTGCTCGTAAGGTGCTCAGTTTTTACGCGAGTTTTACTTTAAAACTTTAATTAATATATTGAACTATTGCCACTATATTGGCACTAATTAGTGAGTTAGCCACTTGGTAACTATTGCCAACATGTGGCAGGATGATGTTTGGCGCTCTATTGCCGGTATATTGCCGATTGTTGCTGCGATATATTTGCGATATATTTGCAATATATTTGCAATAACTATTGTCAATTACTTTGCAATATCTTGACAATAGTTCATATTTTTACGCGGGTACATATTCATGTTAATGCGAATAATATTAATAGAATGTTAGACACAAACAATTTAAAATTTTGTTATAAAAATTTTCTTAATAATAATGTTTAGTATTTTGACTATTAAGTTTAGAAAGCATAGTAGTTCGTTAATTTTATACGTAAGGCAAGACAGATACAAATATTGTGTTTATTCACATACACACTCATATGTAACCAAACATATATAAGAATATAACGCGACAGTGAAACTTGTATTCACCGCTCTACCATCTAGCGTGTTGCCGAAAGTTGTTTTTGTAGAAATAACTGTAAGTTTGTAATAATACGTGATTTTTGTTTAGCATTTGTTTGAATTTACATTTATCTTAACTTTTAGAAATTGAAACCTGATGAGGGCCTTGTAACGTACGTCGTTCTGTACGGGCCGAAACGTCGTTATTTATTTTAGTGAATAAATAAGTTGATAGTATCACCACCCGAGTCTTATTATCCAAATTATAAAAAAATATTTCTATTACATTATTTAATCTTGTACAAATATTACTCCAATATTGTTAAATAAAGAGTAATATTTGATAAATACAAAATTATATAATTAATATTCGTCACGCATTGTGGAATTCTGTACGAATATTGCTGTAGTATTGCTGACTGGGGAAAAAATCAGTATAAAAATATGATTATAAAAAAATATTTCTCAAGTATTATTTAATCCTCTACGAATATTGCTCTAATATTGCGAAAGCAAGAAAAAAATCAAACTAATAAAATATTTTTCTTGCATTATCGAATCTTGTACGAATATTGCTATAATATTCCTTAATAGAGGGAACAATGTCAAAAATATATAATTATATATTTAATATTCCTCACGTATTGTTTAATCCTGTACGAATATTATTATTACTCTAACATTGCTAAATTAAGAAAATAATCGGTTCATAAATATTATAAAAAAAAATATTTCTGAAGAATTACTTAACCGTGTACGAATATTGCTCCAATATTGCTACACCGTATCCCTAATCCATCAGTTGGAAAAAGCAATGGAATAACGGAAATAGCGGTCGGAGGCGGCGGTATCCGGGAGAAGGTTAGGTTAAGGTCGATAAATAAAAAAATAGCCTCAGTTATTTAGGAAAACAATAACAAAAACTATTAAAACAATCCTTACACATAAGTACGCGTAGCGTTGCGCGTCGACAAGAAGACGGAATCCGCCGCTCGGCGCGGGCGAATCAATGTATTTATTTTCGCTGGGCCGGTGAACGCACCATCGGCCGCTCGCCGCTGCGAACCGAAAGTACAAAAATAGATCGCTGCGCGGGAAGTACAGTGAGGCTTACCGGGACAGGAGTGCACTCCCCTCGTCGCTCGCTCACGAATTCGCTCCTGCGTCAGGCCTTATCCTTCGGTCGACTTCGGAGTGTTCAGGCCGAGTCCTAACATCCAGCCTGCACCTACAGACGCTTCAGACCCCAGAAGTGGCTCGGATTGTTCACGTGCACTGCTCTCCGTGGACGGTACGTGGACGGACGCTGCGCTGTATCGGTGTATCATACGG
This sequence comes from Torymus aiolomorphi, assembly GCA_036365515.1. Lineage (NCBI taxonomy): Eukaryota > Metazoa > Arthropoda > Insecta > Hymenoptera > Torymidae > Torymus > Torymus aiolomorphi. Next base: position 84,535,263 of record CM070873.1, read on the forward strand.
TGACCGTTTTCTCCGGACGATCTACGTTCGCGTCCGCGCGGTTCGACGGCCCGAGAGAATCTGATTAAAAAATGAATCGAGCGCGACTTTGCAACCGCCAAAGTTGCGTAGTCCTCGCGCGCAGCTCGCGAATACATCGTTCGAGCGCTCTCAACAAACGCTATAGATGCACGAATTCGCGGGAACGAGAGCCAAAACCGAGATTCTTATTCTCTCTGTATTTTATCCTGGAACTTCGTTATAATATATATATATACTAGTGGGGCTTCTTCGCCCTCCTGCTCGCTCTGCTCGCCAACCCCTGATTAAGAAAATTGTAATGATTTTTATATATAAAATTATCGAATAAGGATTAATTTAATGGCTGATTACTTTTGTTGAGAGAATAAATCTATAAATATATTTTCTATGATAACTTTTGTTAATGTGTTTATAAATTTCATGACCAACGTCATTTGTAATCCATTTATCAGGAATTAAAAACAGATTAATTATACCTTCTCCAATATTTAATAAAAATGCCGCAAAAATTTATTTTGTGTACGAATATTTACTTTTAAATTAGAAATATTAAATAATGGCCAAAGGTATGAACTTTTGATAGTTTCTTCTATAATAGTATTTCTGAATCCACCTTTAACTACCGGTAAAATTTGTCGAAAATCTCCACCTAAAACAATTAACTTTCCTCCAAAAGTTTCATCCTTGCAAGTGTAATCTAAAGTGTTATCAATAATTTCTAACGCTTATTTTGGAATCGTCCATTTCGAATGGAATTACTTCTGACTATATATTTAATTCTCCTGAAAGTTTTTCAACGGAATTGTTGAAAAATTTTAAGCCTGAGGTATCCATATTGTACATTTATAAGGATCTTTGGCTGTTAACAAGAGCCTTGCTTAGGAAGAATCATCCCTTTGACAATGGTGCAATACTTTTGTATCGACAAATCCATATTGGTTTAAAGTTCGAAGGTTCTTTGACTATTAACAAAAAAAAAGCCTTGCCCTAGAGGAATTACCTTTTTGCTGTCAAAAGTTCGAAGGAAGCTTAGATTTTGCTTAAAATTTTTATACAGGGGCTTTCGAGGTCGCTAATCACAATCTCGCTATAAGACTATTCAAATTAAAAAAAGATTTTGTTGAGAATTGGTGTGCAGGGATTTTGTAGGTCGCTACTCAAGATTTTGCTATTGCACTTTCGAAATTCAAAATGGCGGATCCAATATGGCGGTTAATCGTTCGAAAAAAGCTTAGGTTTTTCTCAAAATTGGAATACAGAGGTTTCGAAATCGCTGATCACGATTTTGCTATCAAATTTTCGAAATTTAAAATGGCGGATCCAATTTAACGGTTAAAAGTTCGAAGAAAGCTTAGATTTTGCTTAAAGTTTGTATACAGGGGATTTCGAGCTCGCTGATCAAGATTTATATTTCTAGGTCGCTAATCACAACTTTACCATTTGTAGAGTGCTTATTGAATACATGAGATTCGAAGAAATAAAAGGACTACAAAAATTATGTTCTTAAAACCTACTTAAAAAATTATTTTTTTTAAAAAACGTGTTGATTGTATTAAAAAAATATTTAAGCTTTCATTAAAGTTTTTGGTTCTCAGTTTGATGGATGTTGATAGAGAGGGAGAGAGAGAGCGTGGGAGGAGCGGGTGGGAGTGAGAGAGGGAGGGAGAGAGAGACGTTTATACTTGCCTTAGTTTAAACTTTTGTAAAAAGTTTTTTGGATAGATTTCGGAACTTTATAAGAGAAAATAATAATTACATTGTGTGATAACGTTATGAGAGTTTATTATAGTACATTTCGACACTGGTGCGGAAGGTGATGATTTACTTCGTGTGACGTTTTTCGCACGAGCGAAGCGAGTGCGAAAAGTCATACGAAGTAAATAATCAACTTCCGCACTCGTTTCGAACGGTATTTTATACCACGAGAGCCGAAAAATCATACCAAAGTTGTGATTTTGAGGTTAGAGTGGTATAATAGTACATTTTTAATGTCATTATTAAATGGTAGTATTGTTATTCACAATGTTTCAAATTTGAATGTTTTTTTAAGAAGTTCTGTAGATCTTTCAAAATAAAGTTTGTTAGTATATTATTCTTGTACAAAAAAATATTTAGGCTCTTCTCAAAGTTTTTTGTGGAGTCTTTATACAGTTGTTGAGTAGACGATAGAGAGAGGGTGGGAGTTGAATTTCTTTTTAAAAGCGACTTAACAGTTGTTTAGAGTGATAATAAAAATAATTTATCTTTGTTAGCATATAAGTTTTGCATGAACTTTTCATTTTTCTTATTAAAATATGTTTTGTAATTATTGTTTTTCGGAAATAAACTTTACAGTTGTTAATAGAGATAATAACAATAATTTATTTTTTAAACATGTTTTGAATGAACTTTTGATTCTTATTAAGGCGATGTGAAGCTCAAGAATTGACTCTACCTTACCGACTTACGATTTTTTCACAATTTTAATTTTTTTAATCATTAAAACCTAAATATTTCGGAAAAAGGACCATGGTACGTTGTAAGTTATCGAATCAGGAATAATCTGTTAAATTGTTTAGTAGGTCTGTTAATTATTGGCAGAGATTGATAGTTCCCTAAATTTGGGAACTGAAAATGTTCGAGGATAATGAAAAGTTTTGCACCAAAATTGAATGGAATGTTTGTCTTTTGCTAACTTAGAGTGTACCATGGCTCTTTTTTGGAAAACGTACAAAAAGTATAATTTTATATTTTATCATGGTAATACAGCATATAAATATAACACAATCATAGAATGATGGAACATACATAGAACATAACCATAAACCATTGGCCATTGGGGCCTATTCGGTATTCCGCCGCATGGTGCGCTGCTCACATTTACCCCCATGCAGTGGTGGGTAAATGACGCGACAAACAATTTGCGACATCATACGCGTATGAATCATTGCGACGCGTATAATATGTCGCAATGGTGTCGCAGACGTCGTAATCAATGAAAAACGCGCGAAATTTAAAAATTAAATAAGTAAATATTTTAATAGAGTACTTTGCGATATAGATTTTATGAAAAATAAATATAAAAAATTAAATAGATAAATCAACTGTAATTAATTTGCTTTTTTTCCTAATGCTGCACATTTTTCTATGAGTCTGAAGATTGCATCGTTGGAATGAAATATTGTCAAAAAAAAATTATTCTTCTTATCAAACGTTTTGGAAGGTAACTGGAAAGAAGCACGCAGAACTAGCTATATTTGCCGTAAAATTATTGAGGATTCCAGCTTTTTCTGTAGATAAAAAAGTTAATATTGAGAATAGTTTAGAAAATACAAAAAATTTGTAACTTTTTTATTTATTAAAAATTAATGAATAAGTTTAACATTTTAATTTTATTATTTATTATTAAATAACAATGTGTAATTTTGTACAATGAATTACTTAATAAAAGTAATTTTAATAGGATATTTCGAATTTTTCATTCATACGCGTATTATACGCGCGTATCAAACTCGACTGCGTTTGCGACGTTTGCGACACTGATTTGCGACGTGTCGTAAATACAATTTACGCACCGCGTATCATACGCAGTTACGCACCCACCACTGCCCATGTGCTTAGCAGAGTACGTCATGTGACAGAATATCTCATCACTCATGGCAAAAATTTGGTGGCGGCTGCTTGAGCAGTATAACCTCTTTCTATTTTGTTTATATTTTATTGTTTGCATGGTTATTGAAGATTTTAGCCAATTACTGATATTTTATCTACGTGTGCCAACTATGAAATAATATACCAAGAAACATATTAGATAAGTATTAGATGTCAAAATTAATATATAATAAAGCACTGTATGTGTAAAAAACTAGATACTTTGTGTATATTTTTTTCCAGATAAAGTTTATACTTGGACTTGGCTATACTTTAGAAATAGTTTCTGGAAGAAATTTGAAGAATTTAAAAATAGTTTTTGACAGAATGACGAAAGAAACAAAGTTTATAAAAAGAGGAAAAGAAGTTTATGGAAGTACGAAGAAAGAAAATTCAGAAAATTTGAATAAAAGAAATACACACACACATATATATATGTTGATATTATAAAAGCAGACTAAAATAAGGGTTATGATATGTGTGATTGAATTGGAAATCAAACAGCAAATATAAATAGCATAGGAGAAATATAAATGCCATAGATGGAAGCAATATGTATTTTGTAAAATAACTTATTTTTTTAACGTAAAAGTACGATCCACTGAAATATATGTATGGAATTCTGTCAGTAAAGTATACCTCAGTTTATTTTTATTGTGCTTAAAGTGCTGTTTCATATAAAGCATAAACAAATGATTTAGAAAAATGAGTGTATGATAAGTGATTAATTATTTAAAGTTATTATAGTGAAATTAAACAGCGAATATAAATAGCACATATCAAGGAAACATTGGATCTTTTTTATATAATAATTTGTTTTATGAAATAAAAACAAAATTCTGTCTAGTGATAATCATAACTTGGTTATGTATACCGGTAATTTGTAAAATAAATGTTTTTAACATAAAACCATGATCCACTGAAATGTATACCATGTATCAACTTCCATGTCAGTGAAATATAGTTCAGTTTATTCATTGTGCTTACGAATGATTAAAACAACTGACTATGAATAGTATAAGTGAATTATTTTTGGTTATTACGTGTGTCAAAGGTTGAAGTAATATTGGACAGATATTAGATAAGTATTCAATGATGAAATATTAGAAGAAAGAGAAAGATTAGAAATATTTTGTGGAAGAGACTTTTGGAGACTTTAAAAATAGTTTGCGGAAATGTGAAGAGAGAAATGTTTATGGAATAGTTTGAATTTTAAATGATTAAGCTGTAAAAGAACTAGATCGTTGGTGTACATTTGTTCCAGATTTTTGAAGATTATACTTGGATGGCCTTTACAAATATTTTATAGAAGATACTTAGAAATTTAAAAAATAGTATGCGTAAGTGTGAAGAATGAAATATCTTTATGGAATAGTTTATAGAAAAATAAAGAAATTTTAGGCAATGCAAATAAAAAATACATGTAACAATAAATTGATTTTATGAAAACGAATTACGGAATACAGATTAATAGTATGTAAGTGAAAATTAAATAACACAGATATTAATAGAATAGAATAGCATAAAATTATATGTATATATATATTATATAAGGAAGGATTCAGGTACGTGTGAAACCACTTTTTGCAATGTAAAATGATTATGCTCTCCAGTAAAATATTTCTACACTTTTCTGTCAGTGGATCATCAGTTGTTTTATTTACACGGTATGAAGTTATCAAAGATTTCAGCCAACAGTTGACATTTTATTGACGTGTTTCTACGAGAAAGATTAAAAATATTAAAAGGAACTAAGTGATGAAAACAATGAATATAAATAACATACATCAAGGAAACATTGTACATTAATAAAATAACTTATTTTTGTAATGTAAAACCATAATGTTCTCGGGTGAAATATCTATTGACTTAATTTTCTGTCAGTGTAATATGGTGCATAGTTTATATACTTTGTTAAATGTGTAGTTCAAAATAGAAAGCATAAATAAATGATTAAAACAAACTGACAATGAGTGGTAAGATAAATAACTTTTATAATAAAATATTTTAAGTAATTATATGAGTGTAAAAATAAAACAGCGAATATAAATAGTACAGACGAAGGAAACATTCGAAAATTGAGATCAAGAATTTACTTTATATTTTCAACTCATTGCAGAGAATTTTGTATAATGCAGCTATAATGGTAGATTTCGTCTAATATCCTAAATCTTGCAGCTAATGGCCAAATTTACTACCACTACGGTGTTATTAATTAGAAGGTAATTAATAAAACAACTTGAAATTGAATAGAAATTTCTATATATAGAAATTGAGTTTATTACCAAAAGAATATAAATTTTCCCAAAAAAATTTTTTTTTTTTTTAATTTTTTATTACATTAATTATTTAGTCTGCTAAAAAGTTATGAAACTTTTTATATAGCATATTACATGGGAACAAGTTTCTAAATTATGAGTAGAATCAGATATAATTATGCCAAATTGATCAAACGAATTTTTGTCTTTGATTGTTGATCAACATTCCTTCACTTTATGTAAAGGGTGTACTTGACTGCCCCTATTTTTTCCAGAAAAGCTAAAAAGTATTTTTAATACATTATTGCCTATAAGAAAATTTTATTTTGATGGTTGAAGGACTTTGAAAAAAGCTACAGGCTTTTTAAATTAGTAAAACACATGAATTTTTTCATTTTTTGATGTATAACATGATTCCACTCTGATTACAGTTCATGTTACTGTACACAAATTTTTCAATAAAATATCTACTGTTCAACAGAATTCCATCCCAAAAAGTTGTTATTGTATTAAAATGAAGTATATCGTCGGTTTTTTTTTCGTTGAAAAAGCGGACACGTCGATTTTAGTTGAAAAAGGGCACAGTTCGGGCCCGAGTTTAAATTACTATTATTTGAGTTGAGATCCACTGATACTGGAAAATACTATCATACCTATCAAATAAGTTTTGCTCATGCTACTTTTTGTCACTTGGTTATGTACTCAGCATTATTTACAGTCAATAAGAACTACTAAAAATATTTTTACTGTACAAAAGTAATAAACATGTTTAAGATTTCTTTTTATAATATTGTTATAATAAAGAGACGATCCTCTATATTTCAGTTTTTGTCTTACTTATTTTCTGTAAATCCTAACGTTTATGATTTCCACAAGGCGTTCTCATTTTCTCAACCGCTCCTTATTCAAAAGCACGCGCGCAATCCGGGCAACCAATAATCGAGGCAGACTGCTACTGCGCAGACGCGAGTCCTTAGTTCGACTTTGGCGCTTTGGTTCTCACAACAATTCGCGTAATTTGGCGCGCAGTAATTTGTTGACATTTACTTGCGTCCAGTCGATTGAACAACTATTTATTGTTTCAAGAAAATATTGTTCATGCGGATAAGGAAGTGTCGTATCAAATCGATATTTTTCATTTATATCGATTGTTTTATTATATTTCAAGTGAAATTGGACTGTAGTAATGACAACATTTTTGTTATCATACGTCAGCTTCAACTTTATAGATTGCGGTTAGAGTGAATATTTACAATGCCTTCTAAAAAGAAGAAGCCAGGGTCCAAAAGAAGACTTGTAAGACTAGCGTAAGTATAACATTGTCCGTTAATTTAATTTATTTAACATTTTCGTTAATCGGCTGGGAAAAATTGTTTTTGACGTTTTTTATTTCTAGTGCATATTTTTCGGCCTTGCCAGGCAAAAAATAAAATACGCACGACGGCAGAAAGCAAAGAATGTCCCAGATCGCATGTAAATTGTAGCATTCGGCTCGGGTGACAATTTCGATTTTCGATTTTTCTGCCTAAAAACGTAATATACTATATGTATTACTGTAATCAATGCTAACTGAATTTCGCGTTTGTTTCTGGTTGAACGAGACTGGTTCTTCTGTTAAGTGTAAAAATTAAAACCCGGTATTTACTTAGAAAGACGACGTTTCGAAGACTTTGTTTTGTCTTCCTTCTCAAGTCAAAGTAAAAGAAAATTAGTAAACGTAATTACACACAGCAAATACATACAAATGGACAAGCAGGTTTTCACTGTGTTTAATCACTTTTTTTCACTTTGACTTGAGAAGGAGGACAAAAGAAAGCATTCAAAACGTCTTTTTAACCTTTAGACTGCCGGAATTACTAAATATATAATTACAACCTGTGATCGGAACTTTACATAGGTTATGTCTAAGATGTATAACATTTTAGGCACTTTCTAAGGGGATTGAAGCTCTTCAATTCCTGGCAACCTAGTTAACAAAAGACCGGGTTATTGCCGCTTTTTTTTTACCCTTTTAGCAATTCTGAGACCCGTACACTGAGAAAATAAATTCTGCCGAACTGTTGAACAAAAACAACGGAAAATCGGATTACATGATCTTTGGCTGTATACCTCCACGAGCAGCCATCAAGCATATGTTTTGTGAACGTTTTCGTTAAATACTCGGAAATTCGTGCAGTCACGCAAGTTGAAATTTCACGTACAGCTTTTTAAGGTTTTATTAACCAATACGTTATCTATAATTTTGTATTGCTCTTGCTGCATTTTCTTAATATTGCACTCTGCATTTTTACAAAATTTCATTCAGAGTACAGTATTTACATGCGCTGGGGACACGATAGCTGTGTTTTATCCAAAAATATTTAATAACTATTTGATTACATAAAACCCGTATTTTCGATAACTAGGAATCTGTATGTTTCTCATTTTATGTAATTTTAGAATATATCTTAAAAATAAAATTTCTGAGTACATTACTTGTATGCACGGAGAGCTTGTCAGACGTGTTTTTCCAAATAAACATTCGAAAAATAATTTATTATATAATGAATTTCGATTAATTTTAGACCTCACATCGATTTTAAAAAGAACTTATCGAAGCATCGTCACTTAGAATTAAATCCGATGATTTCTTCGCCACTTTTTCTCACTCGCTTGGCTCGTGCGAAAAACGTCTCATGCGGTAAATAATTACCTTCCAGACCCGTATCGTAATGTACTATTATCGCACTAGTGTCGAAATGTACTATTATATAACTTTAAAAATAGAAATTGAAAGTAGAAAAAGAGAGCTTTCAACTTTTTTCAGAATCAAAAACTATTATTTTTTTCGAAACATTGAGAACAATGATTTATTCAAAATTACTAATATATAGTAACGTCGAAATAACTTGCAATATAAAAAGAATTACTACATTTCGTAGTAAAAATTGATATGTATATCACAATTTTTACTATAAAGTATAGTGATTGCTTTAATATTTCAAGTATGTCTCAACGTAAAAGTAGGCGTAAAAATGTACAAGGATCTGCTTCTTTATTTCGCTCGTATTTAAGTGCATTTTCTTTGCTCAACTTCAAACTATCATAGCTTTCGCTAAAATTAATATTGTTTAATTCTGATAAATGTACATAAAAGCTCTCTTTCTAGATTCATTTTCGATTTTTAAAGTTGTAAATACGATTTTTTTATTGTTTGATTAATGATTGAAGAAAAGTCAATTTTTCAAAATTTGTTTAAAAATAAAACTCGAAATATTCATAACTTAAGATTTTAGAGCATACCAATCCATGGAATTTCTCATACATAAAAAGAATGTTTTACCTCGTTCATTCCACCAGCGCCGTCATGCGGAGGCAAACCCTCATAGTTATATTGCAGCTTCGATAGAAATTTTCCAAAATTATAAACAATGGCTTCCTCCTAGAGGAAGCTTTGTGATAGTAATTTTGTGAGTTGTTGTAAAAACATGTTATAATTGTTTTTGAAGGTGTTAGGAATGAAAATATATGGTTTTTGAAAAATCTGTATGCATGTATGTGTGTGTGTGGGGGGGTGTGTGTGCGTGTGTGTGTGTATACGCCTGGATCTCAGCTTCTACTCGATCGATTTTAACCGGACGGATCTAATTTTCTTTGTTTTTTTTGTGTGATGGCGGGTAAAAAATTCGTTTTTTGATTCGCCGATGCGTTTTTGTTTTATTACGAATTTTCGATTTTCTCAAAATTGATTTTTGCTTTGTTTTAATGATAAGATCGAGGTATTTGAATCGAATGGATAGCATTGCCTGGATTTCAGCTTTTACTCAAAGGATTTCAGTTGTTCCGAGCTCATTTTTTTGTTTTTTTTTTTTGTGATTGCAGGTCAAAATCCGTTTTTTGTTTTGTAGATTCGTTTTTGTTTTATGGAGAATTTTTGCTTTTTCTTACTCATGGAATTGTAATATTTTAATCGGATGAACGCCAATCGAAGGAGGATGAAAGTACCTATATAAAAACAAAATTCCTTTCGCTATTCCCGTTCTTTTGTTTTTAACAAAAACGTCTTTTTTTAAAAAGAAGTTATAACTTTTAAACTAATCGGTCAAGTGACAAAAATCATGAAAGTATATAATATTAATATCTATAAGTTGTGTAAATTTTAATTAATTCTATCGACTGGTTATCAAGAGAAAAATTAAAAACTCGACAATAAAGTTTGAATTGTAAATAATTATGTTTAATGGCTTTTTTATTTTATTTAGTGTTATAGTCATATTTAATGCATTGTTCGTTATAACTTTATGTTTCACGTTAACTGGAATAGAAAATACCAATCCTATAAGAATAACTAACATGTATACAATCGGGGGATTCCCTGCTGATTGACTAAGTTTGTACCAAGCTATCGCTGCAAACCTACGGCTGAAAATACATCTTCGAACTTGACAAATTCGTATCGGAACTAGTGATGTGAAATGACCGTCTTTTGAGACTTTCAAATGATCAAAAAAAAAACAGTCCATTGATCATCTGTGCTCGTCAGAAATTTTTTAAAAATCTGTATGTGAAATCCGTCTTTTTAAAAACAGTCAGGTCATAATCACGAACAGTCGGAAGACGGTCATTTTACATCTATATAGGTGCCGCACCATAATAGTTTGTAGAATAATAGTTTGTAAATAATAAATAATAAAATAGTTCCATAAAATATTATTATTAAAATAATAAAATAAAATAATTACTCATTACATTTTTATTTATTTTACAAATATTTGTACTTGTCAAAATTTTTAGAAAGAATTATATTAACATTGTTAAATATAATATTAAATATAATTAAGTACTCCATCACTTTTCACTTACAATATAATTTTAAGAATAAGAGCAATTCTAATCTTTACAAGCTTTGCTTCCCGCTCGTTTATTCCTTGGAACGAGGTTTGACAGTCAGGAAAATTGTCTTAAATTTTCTGAACGTCGTGGGACAGTCTTAAGACCGTCGAGAGACCAAAAAATGACTGTCACTCTGACGGGCTCACATCACTAATCGGAACGTACCTCAAAACTTCGTTCACCAACAGAAAATGCCCCGATTCTGTACGTGTTACTTATTCTTAATTGATTGCGCATGCTGTTTTGTGGGAGCGGAACGCATGTGAACCCTCAACGATACGACGATAATTTAGGCCTTCTTTTCCTAAAACCTTATTTTAGCGCCTAAAACAAGGCCTTTTTTAAAAAAAGGGTCTTGTTTTAGACCCTCCTCTAATCTCGAAATCTACTGATTTGAGATTGTAAAAAAGTTGTAAGATTTCGGACGAGGATTCTATTTGTGATTTCAAACTCGACCTCCACCTTCAAAGTATTTTGTACAAGACATTTTTATATCAGATCAGTAGTTTCTGAGCTCAGGGGTAGGTACGATACGTTTTGAACACCCTGTATATTAATAGCATAAAATTTTAAACATATAAGCGTCCACTCACTGGCAGAGGAGCGCTCCGTGGCCCAGTTAGCAAGACGCTTGCTTTCGGATACACGGCTGCTCAGGAGGTGCCGAGAGTTCGATTCCCGGTCGGGGGCGAAGAATTTTTTCGGAGATTTTTTCTCCGAGTTCTTCGTCTACCGACGAGAATCTTATTCGGAACCTCGATCCGGGTCGTCATTGAAATAGTACATTTCGACACGGGTGGGGAAGTCGATTATTTAGCTGGTGTGACTTTTTGCACGAGCGAAGCGAGTAGGATACATTGAACAGGATTATAGAAGGATTAGACAAGCCACGAATTTCAAAAGGATCTAATATACTACAAGGATTTGAGTACATGCCCGATCAGGGAATAACTCATTGGGGGGGGGGGGGGCTGGCAGAGAAAAGGTTATCTTTGCTCAAATCGCACCAGTTAAAATAGCTTATGTGCACTTAATCTAAAACCGCCTAGCTCTCAAGGAGTTTATATCTGAATGTTGGATAGAAACAGCGTAAATTAGGGTTACGTGACTTTTCTTCTGAACTAAAGTACTAAAAACTCCGGCAGTTTTTACTTGAGTGCAGCGAATGATCTTATCCGTCCTTCTGTCGGATGCCATACATTGTTTTGACCCTAAATTTAAGCGGTTTTAGATTTTTTTTATCTCAATGCAATAACCAGTCATTGATACTCACGAAGTGTCTTTTTTGTTAAAATTTAACGACTTCGTTATTGTTTATCATAATATAAAAAACATTATAATTTTCAAGTTTAAAATCAAATTAAAAATTAAATAAATTTTTCCCTGATGATGTATAACATTTGAACCGTATTAATAAAGGTTTTGATTTGTAAATTAGTTACTTAAGTAGTCACAATTCCGTGTGCACCTGAGGATGTGGCACCGTATTTAACTTTTCTTTTATTATAAAAAAATTGTTTTGCTGGTTAATAAATTTTATTCTATTTTTGTTACTGATCTTACTATTTTCTCGAACACAAAATATATTAGCCTTATAGCTTGTTTCGTTAGTATCAGTGTGATTGGCTTTTTGTTAACCCTTTCATTTATCCATAATTTTACTATATCTTTTTGACGTTCCGGCAATATATTTTTTGTCTATTATTTTCGACTTTAATTAATAGTCGTTATTCAATCTTCGGGTAAGGTGGACATAAGTATACTTATATTCCGCTTTTTCACCCTATGCGAAAGTTGAATTACGACAATGAATTTGAATTACAATTTACACTAATTACATTCTTTTTTTCAGGCGGGAATCAAAATTGCAAGTTAAAAATGCGGTTGGAAAATGTGATTTACGCGATAATATTAGTGAAGTAATTGAAGTAGTTGAAATTATTGAAACATATGATAACTTAACAGAAAATGAGGAAAACGTTTGCATCACAGTTGAAAATACTACTTGCAATGATCAAAATAATTATGACGTGTCATATTCTGTAAATAGTAAAATCGAATTGTTTTCTGATCAAAAACAACAAATAAATACTAATTATGAAGTAATTGGCATAGGAAATGAAATCATTTCGAGTTCAAAAGAAAATTGTATAATTACTACTATAGATAATGTATCTCAAAATGAGGCAACTGCAATTGCTAACGTTTCTGATCATTTCTTAAATGAGTTAAATATGAAAGGCAGACAGATAGTCGATATTGACTATTTTTTGAAAGCTTTTGTTAATCTGTACAAAACACATTCATTAACTAAGTGTAATAAGGTTGATCTAATTGCTACTAAGTCTGTAGATAAAGGTTTAGGAACAAAAATATTTTTTGAATGCAGAAATTGTAAATTTCAAAAATGGATTTCGTCCGAAAAGGAAAAGCAGAAAAGTTTCCCCATTAACGTGATGAGTGTTCTAGCAACAGTGGTTAGTGGTACTGGTTATGAAGGTATACGGCAACTATGTGCAGGAATGAATATATCATGCATGTCGAGCTTTACATATATAAAGCTTAGAAAATCATTAGTACCTATTATAGAGCAAGCAGCAAAGGATGAAATGAAAAAAGCTGGTGACATGGAAAGAGATATTGCAATAAAAAAAGGAAATGTTATAAATGGAATTCCTTGGATAGAAGTCGAAGGAGACGGCGGATATGGTAAAAGAAGTTATAGATCTGGTAAGCATGATTCCTTGTTATGTGTCGGCGTCATTATCGGCGTTGAAACGAAAAAGGTTCTCTCTGTAGAAGTACGTCAAAAATTTTGTTTGGTATGCTTCAAAGCATCAAAACGTAAAGCAAAACCACGTGCACACAGGTGTTTCAAGAATTGGAATTATAACATAAGTTCTTCTAGTATGGAAACCGATTGTATTTTAAAAGGCTTTCAGAAGAGTGTAGAAACACATAATTTAATATATAAAATATATATTGGTGATGGAGACAATGCAACCTACAAATCTTTGCTAGATAATGATGTTTATGGAAAGTATGGTGTTCGTGTTGGTCGATTATATTGTTATAATCATTTATTTAGGAATATGTGTAATAAAATTGTCGATTCATCAAAAGGCAAAATCAATAGAAGCAAAGTGACTGGTAATATTTTAAGTTTTCGAAACTTTATTAAGAAATCAGCTTTCAGAGTTCGCAAAGCAATAATGTTTCATGTAAATAGACGTATAAAAGAAAATAGCTCAGAACAAGAAAAAGTAAAAATTACAAAGAGATATTTTAAATGTTGTAAATCACGTTTTTGGACAACATAATAATTGCAAGAGTCGAGACTTAACTTGCAGTGTAACAAAAAAGCAGAAAAATTGGATCCCTATTTTAAAAGCTTGTAATGTTTATGAAACAATAAAAGATGCAGTTACAAAGGTTAGCTGTTTTGCAAAAAGCTTATTACGTAAAGTGACAACTAATGCTTCAGAAAACTATAATTCGAGAGTTGCAAAAGTTATTGATGGAAAACGCAAAAATCACGCTTTTGCGGATTCTTATTATTCAAGATGTTTAATTGCGGCAATACAATATAATACTGGAGCAGTATACACAGCATTAAGTAAATATATCCCGGAAGATTTTGATGTTGCTATTCATGTAGAGGAAGAAAACACAGCTAAAATACTCGGGAATAGAGTATCAAGGGAATCAAGAGGTAGACAAAAGAAAAAATTTTCTTTTGGTGACGATGACAAACATTATGGAGATAATCATGAAGAGCCTGATGTTTCAAAGGAAATATATGATGAACTAGTTCGTGCTCATTTCCAGCAGTTAGAAATAGATAGAGACAATCGAGAAGAAATTGAACGAAATACAGTAAAACAGAACGAATCGGATGAGTGGTATGAGCGAAGAAGGAAGTTATTGACGGCATCTAAATTTGGCATACTTTGCAAAGCGAGAGATACAACATCCTGTAAAGTCAATGTTATGAGTATATTATATCCTATTCCATTAGATTTACCTCAGCTACATTATGGGCATGAAATGGAGAAAATCGCTATTTCTTTAGTAGAAAAGAAAATGAACATTAAAATCGAACCAGCAGGTTTACTGATCGATATTGAGAAACCATATTTAGCCGCAAGCTTAGATGGAAAGATAAATGAAGATGGAATGATTGAAATAAAATCGCCATATGTCGCCCGATATTTGACACCTTTACAAGCTATAAAAGAAATCAAAATTGTTAGGGATATCTTCCAGCCTAAAAATATAAAAAAATTAAATAGAACACATAATTATTATTATCAAGTTCAAGGATCACTTCATATAAGTGGAAGAAAATATTGTTTATTCATTCTGTACACACCAAAAGGTATTCACATCGTAAGGGAAGAATACGACAGACAATTCTGGGAGTTCAAAATGGAACCGAAGTTAACGAGATTTTACATGGAATGTTTATTACCAGAAATCGTTGATAGCCGCGTACGTAGAAACATGCCTATCAAAGAACCAAGTTATATTATAAATGCTTTAAAAGAAAAAGAAGATCGAAGTTCATATCGACTTTCCCAACAACAATTACAAAGAAATAATAAACGTAACCACATCTCACAACAAAAAAGTCTAACAACGATAAAATCGATATAACTGTGATTGCAAATGAAAATAAGCATGAAACCTATTATATAGATGGGGTAGAGGAAACTGATGCAAAAACAGTTTTAAAACCTGCTCAATCTAAAGTGAAAAAAAATTCCATATAATTAATAAAATGAGAAAGGAATTACAAAAAATATCTAATATTCAATCACGAAAGAGAAAAAATGATGAATCATCTTCAAATCTAAATATTAAAAGACAAAATTTAACAAACCACCACAATATATCTCAAAATGAAGAAATTTGTGAGGATCCACATTCTGCTTTGAGTAATGAGGAATGTCAAGCAGACATTGATATATGCAATTCAACAATAAATATTAATGAGGTTATTTCAAATATAATGAACATTGACGACTTGTTAGACGATGCTACTATTGAAACATTTATGAAATTAGTTAGACGTAATTTACCTGATTATGAAATTCACGTTGTTCAACATTTTGCTTATTGGAAGTTACTGAAACCTCCAAGTAAAATTAAACATATTCAAATTGTGGGAGGTAACCGGTATCATCATTGGATATGCATATATTTTAATGGATCTAATTTGTTTATTTATGATAGCCTTAATCGTTTAGAATACGAATTTCTGCATGAAGATGAAAAACAATATCTACAAACTCGGTATAATAACATTAGACCAGATGAAATAGTATTTATTCCTGTGACAAGACAACCAGACTCTGTCAGTTGTGGTGTTTATGCAGCTGCGTTTGTCACTGAAATAGCTTTAGGTACAGACCCTTCGATGATAAGTTATTCTCAAAATGCTTTGCTAATGAGACAACACTTAGTTAAGATAATAAGCAATCGCCAATTACAACGTTTTCCTCAAGCATGACATACATAATAATTGCATGTATTTACATATTGTATGTAGTAGTAGTAATAGTAGTAGAAGTATTAATTTGTAGCTAGTTTGACTACCTATTTGTAAGTTAAATGTAATGTAGAAGCATGCTTTTCTTTCAATAATTTTTCATAACTTATTAATCAGTATTTAATAGCATGGTATGAGCATGATTTTAATATTTTAACAAAGTACCATTGACAGTTGTTTATATGTACATAAAAGAAGCCTGTCTAGTGCAGGGGTGGTGGAGGGCTTTTCAACTAAAATCATGTATAATAATATAACGATCACATTTTACCGTGATATATCAATCATCACATCAAATAAGAAAAGAATAAGACAATATTAATAAAAAATCATACTAAAAGAACTATACATATATCCATAATGGCAATCATAATATGTTATATATAAAAGAGGCCTGTCTAGTACAGGGGTGGAGGAGGGTTTTTATATTCAAAGCATAATTAAAAGTTAATTAAAAACTTTTCATCATAAATCATAAGTAATACTATTATTGTATTTAATAATCATAGTATTTTATTGCAAGATGACACCCTGTTAATTATGATGTCACACAATTTGTATTTTCCTGTGCTGTCTTAAAATGCATGGCTTCACTTACTTTCTGCCATATAAAACTTAAAATATTAATGATAAAAACAATCATCCTATCTTAAAAAAATGATGGATTTGTTATCATATCAATTTATTCGTGATTTGGTTGGTGGGAGTAATGGTTTACTAGGTTACAAAAAGAAAAGTGGCGCGAAGCGTGCTTAGCGATGACTAGTACTAATAGAATATTTATATGCATGATAGCAATGAAATTGCTTTATAAAAATGAAAAAAGGTACTGCCTCAAAAAAATTGTTACTTTTTAAGTTTTATTCTATAAATACACGTTACTAATGGTATTTATAGAATATGGATTTAGAAGAATGAGAAGACAAGAAATGGATTAACTTGCTGTCGTCGATCATTTCCAGGTGTTCCAAATATTGTTTTTTTGTACGTTGATAAATTAATTAGGTAAGATATGCCATCTATATTTGTTATGTAAAATGATAAAAATGTTTACTTGTTTTTATTATATGTTATAGGTGCAAGTAGGAATCTACTATAATATTCATCGTATTCAAAAATAAGGGTTGTCAGAGCCCATAGCACACAGTTACCGACGTTTAACAACTGTTTTATATGAACCGTATATTAAGATGGTAACGTAAACAATCTTCATTTATAGTATATGCTTTTTTTTATAGTACATTTGATACTGGCACGAAAGAAGGTTATTTACCTCATGTGACGTTTTTTTTTTCGAGCAAAGTTATAAGTTCGTAAAAATTCTACTACTTCTGTTTTGATTTTTTGCATTTTTATACAGTTTTTAACATTTTATCACCATTTTTTACATAAATAGAATTTTTATATTAATAGAATTCATTACTTTTTAGAATTTTAAAAATGTAACAATTTGTTTAAACGTCTACATATTGGTAATTACTATACAGAATGATGAAAGACGTTGATTACTTATAATTTCTTCGGAAAATCGGTCATTACCAAAAATTCCCATCATCAAAAACCCTTCACATGCTCTTTACAAAAAATGTCGCGCGCTAGTATTTTCTGACTAATAATGCGAAATGCAATAGCTTCAACTGTTATATAATTGTTCCAATATTGATTGGTAACAAATATTTTGTTAAATGCAAATTTGCTCATTAGTTTATATTTCACCTTCAAATCGTCCACCTGTAAAAACCCTCTACACAAAAACCCTTCACATGCTCTTTACAAAAAATATCGCGCGCACAGAATACCCGTTAATGAAGTCGAAAAAAATTGTTTAAACTTGTATAAATTGAGAATTATAGCGAAAAATGAAAATTCTTCGATTACTTACAATTTTTCTGGAAATCCGTCATTAGTAAATACTAAAATCAGGAAAAACGCTTCGCATGCTCTTTACACAAAATATATCGCGCACGGATTTTCGAAAAATTATGCAGGAGAGAAGTTTTTATTCCGAAGAAATCACACGTAGTAAACGTTTTCACTGACAATATATGCCCGTAGTCTGCATAGACGGATTTTCTATTGTTTCTTTAGCTTTGCCAAGGCGATAGCAAAGGCCATTACTTCTCAGTTTTTTCTTTACTTATTTACGCAACATAGCTTTTTGATTTTCACGGCTTCGATATTTAATTTTCGTAAATAAATATTTATAATTAACAATTATTTATATAACAGGTAAATTTGTCATCGATCGGGCCAAAATAGGTAGGTTGGCAAGTAAAACGACCCTCATTAAATAATCTGTAAGAAAGAACATTCCCGAAATCCTCCTTAGCGAATCGCATATCGAAGCTGCTATAGCGGAATGCGCCTATACGGGCGTAAACATAGGCAGATTTTCTACTGTTTTGTTGGCTTTACCGAGGCGATAACAAAGGCTATTAATTCTATGTTTTTTCTTTACTTATTTACACAACATGGCATTTTCATTTTCAAGGCCTTGATTGATAGTTAATTTTCGTAAATAAATATTTATAAGTCACAATTATTTATATAACTGGTAAATTTGTCTCCCATTGGGTTCCCAAGGTTGGCTGGTAAGTAAAACGTCTCTCATTACATAATCTGCAATGAAGAACGGTCGAAATGTAAGTAGCTGGCCGCGAACAGGTTGTGTTGATTTCTGTCTTCTAATTGCATAATACAATAATTAATGAGGCATGATGTTTATAAACATTTCCATGCTGCTATAATCTTGTTTTCTGTCGCCGTATAACTGAATTAACACATGTATGACTCTACGGGTGGTCAGAGACGCCCGACACTCGAGCGAGCTCGACCACCCGTAGAGTAGCTGCGCTACGACCGCTTCTAATAACTTCTGTCATGTAATTGCATACTACAATAACTAAAGCCGCGGCAATTTTTTTAATATAAAAAATTTCCAATGTCAGTTGAATCTTATTATTTCAAATCATCGCGTAAATTCATACCCGTCCTACTCTACGGGTGGTCAGAGCCGCCCGACACTCGAGCGAGCTCGACCACCCGTAGAGTAGCTGGCTGCGGACAGGCTGTGTATATTTCTGTCTTCTAATTGCATACTACAATAATTAATCAGGCATGATGTTTATAAACATTTCCATGCTGCTATAGTCTTGTTTTCTGTCGCCTTATAACTGAATTAACACATGTGCGACTCTACGGGTGGTCGGAGCCGCCCGACACTCGAGCGAGCTCGACCACCCCTAGAGTAGCTGGCTGCGGACAGGCTGTGTATATTTCTGTCTTCTAATCGCATACTACAATAGTTAATCAGGCATGACGTTTATAAACATTTCTATGCTGCTATAATCTTGTTTTCTGTCGCCTTATAACTGAATTAACACATGTGCGACTCTACGGGTGGTCGGAGCCGCCCGACACTCGAGCGAGCTCGACCACCCGTAGAGTAGCTGGCTGCGGACAGGCTGTGTATATTTCTGTCTTCTAATTGCATACTACAATAATTAATCAGGCATGATGTTTATAAACATTTCCATGCTGCTATAGTCTTGTTTTCTGTCGCCGCATAACTGAATTAACACATGTGCGACTCTACGGGTGGTCGAAGCCGCCCGACACTTGAGCGAACTCGACCACCCGTAGAGTACCTACCTACGGGCGTAAACCCCGCGCGACGCGCGAGCGGGATTTACGCCCGTAGAGTACATAGACGGATTTTCTACTGATTCGTTGGCTTTGCCGAGGCTATAGAAAAGGCCATTACTTCTATGTTTTTTCTTTACTTATTTACACAACATGGCTTTTTCATTTTTACGGTCGTGATATTTAATTTTCGTAAATAAATATTTATAATTAACAATCATTTATATATCAGGTAAATTTGTTATCTTTCGGGCCAAAAAAGGTAGGTTGGCAAGTAAAACGTCCCTCATTACATAATCTTTAAGGAAGCACATTCCCGAAAACCTCCTTAGCGAATCGCATATCGAAGCTGCTAGTGGAATGTGCCTGCGGGTGTAAACCCCACGCGAAGCAGGAGCGGGATTTACGCCCTTAGACTACATAGGCGGATGTTTTATACTAATAGGGTTAGTGAAATCCATGACTTCTATGTTTTTCTTTACTTATTTACACAATATGGCGCTTTAATTTTCACGGCCTTGATATTTAATTTTCGTATATAAATATTCATAATTAACAATTATTTATTTAATCTGTAACTGTGCTTATTCTTTACTCATTTTGACATCGTCTACTTTTAATTTCTGCTGCCTTCTTCCATAATTATAGCTAATAAATATTTATAACTAAAGCAAGTTGAAGCGCGCTCGGTTCGCTCTTCCTTTATCTTCAGTTATTCAATTAATATGGAAATATTCTGATTTTAAAATTTATTTTACTTCTAAACATACATAATCGTATGCAATAATGTTTATTGCATCTTTTATTTATTTTAGTTTATTCCTACAATACACAAATTTGAAGGTTAGTAATGTAACTGTTATCAGAACATTTTCATAATCTTTAATTGTCAAGTAAAAATAAAATTTAAATAGTTTTTTATGGTACAAAACCAAATTTTATGTCATTAATACTATATTTGCCTGATATTTTTAGTTTTAATATTTGATAATTCCAATCTTTCGTGAATTTTATTTGGTCTAATCGGCTAACATCTTAACCCAAAAGCAAACGTCATCATTGATCATTCACCGGTTCCGTTTAAAGGGGCTTGACCAATCGCAAAGGTTCGAGCACGCGCGCTCAGTCCGCGCAGCCAATCGAGGTAGGTCGCTACGGCGCAGGCGCGAGCCGTCTGTTTGACTTTGACGGTCTCGACTTGGCACAACAGTTCACGCAGGTTGGCGCGTGCAACATTTCTTGACACTTACATATAATCGATTGAACATTTACTTTTACAAGAAAATATTGTTCATAAGGATAAACAATTAGTGTCTGAAATCTATATATTTCATTTAGATTGATAGTTTTACTACATTTGAAGTGGAACTGGTCTATAGTAATGATAACCCTGTGGTTATCATACGTGATTAGTAACTTTTTAGATTGTGGTTAAAGTGAAAATTTGCAATGCCTACTAAAAAGAAGAAGAAGCCAGGGTCCCGAAGACGACTTATAAGACTAGCGTAAGTATAACATTGTTCAAACAGGTGAAGAAATGAATACAATTTTGTTTTGTTTACTTTACAAGATGTAGCTTTAGTTGACCATTGTTTTAATCATTTTGGTTTATCTGCTGGGAAAAAATGTTTGTTGCTGTTTCCTAGTGCATATTTTGAAAAAATAGGTTATTATTTTGTTATGTCCTTTTATTAGAAAGTCCAGAATTCAGCAAATTGCATCACTTTTGTATCACCGTATTCAGTGCTATAACTAAGGGTGCGACCCCATGGCGTTCCGAAAAATTAGACGGAACCATTTAAGCCCGTCAGTTCGAGAGAGAGGTTCTTCCGTGAATCTCTCTCTCTCTCTCTCTCTCTCTCTCTCTCTCTCTCTCTCTCTCTCTCTCTCACACTTTAATTTTCGAGATATGATAGGAGAAAAAGTTGGGGAATAAGGTGAAGAAGTTGAGTCTTCTTGTTAATTATTAATTATTAACTAAGTCCCTTAGTATCCACCATTCAGGAGCTTCCAAAAATGAACACCACTAGGGCGCTACCAGTACACTTAACAAGGCGAATCTACGGAAGCCCGGTCACGACACGAGCGCGCAAGCGAGCAAGCGAGCAAGCGAGCAACTTGACACGCGAACGAGTTGGCGAGCAAGCGAGCAAGCGAGTTGACGACTTGATTAGCAGACGAGACGAGCGACTTTGATATCCGTACGATTTGCCATACATGCGTGTATGGTAACTCTCGTCTTTCCTACACCTAATCCCAACAAATAAACAAACGATAAATAGATAAGTGAAGAGTATCAGATGATGGTTCCTCGATTGCACTACGGAAGCGAGCAAGCGAGTTGACGACTTGACGAGCAAGCGAGCGACTTTCCTTGAAGGACAAGCGAGCGCCGGCGCGCATGATTTTCATCTTTAAGCAACAACAAAACGAGCGAGTTTGCATGTTAGTCACCAAGTAAGTTAATTCTTGCAGCATTGTGTTTATAAAACTATTAAAAATATGTAATAATGATTTTATACCAGACTAACCTCAAAATCACAACTTTGATATGATTTTTTGGCGCTCGTAGTATAAAATACGATTCGAAAATTACTATTCTTTTATAACTTATTCTTTTATAATTCCTAACCTATTTTTTCAAAATGGTTTAGATCAAAGCCACGGTCATGAGAAGAAATTGTATTAACGATCAATTTATTGCTTAGTTTACAGTTTCTTAAAGAGTATTTCCGGCGACTAAGTAGCTGATATATGATTATGAAGGCATTACAGAAGTGTAATGGTAAGATGTCTTTTTATTTTTCTAAAATCGAAGTGAAAACCCTTAATTAAAAAACCATAAATAAATGATATGTATCAAGTTCATTAATGTGGATCTCTTTTTGTAGATCAATCTCTTGCTATGTCAGCAAGAAAACATAACGACAACCTGGTACTTCAAACGTCTATAACAAGAGAGTTTTTAATTGAAACTTACTTCGCTCAAGGCTATTCGTATGACGAAATTCATAAGATTCTCAACAACTATGGTTTTGACATTTCATACCGTCATTTACAACGAATAATTCAATCCCTAGGCCTAAAAAGAAAAAACATTTCAGAAAATGTATTGGAAATAATTAAAGCCATTCTTATTGAAATAGAGAGTAGTGGAAGCTGCCTCGGTTATAAATCAATGTACTTAAGATTAAAATTAAAATATGGACTGCAAATATACAGGGAAACTGTCCTTGATTTATTGCATATATTCGACCCAGAAGGAATAAATGAGAGATCAAAATATAAATTAAAAAGAAGATTATATAGAGTACCTGGACCAAATTATATTTGGCACATCGATGGATACGATAAATTAAAACCTTTCGGCTTTGCGATACATGGCTGTGTAGATGGTTTTTCGAGAAAAATCATGTGGCTAGAACTTAGCACAACGAATAATAAACCAGAAATTATTTGTTTTTATTATTTAAAAACTGGAAAGATTTAAAGTGATTCCAACCCTTGTGCGATCAGATCATGGTACAGAAAATAGTGTTATTGAATCAGTTCATCAAGTTTTAAGATGGCATACTATTACATACTATCTTTCTAATAGTAATCTTATAGCTTAATGGTAATTTTCAGACTTTTAAATCTTTAAAAACAACATTTGACATCGAAATAAATACTGCAAAACCTTATTAAGTTAAATCCAATTAATACAGATCTTCACTTTAAAAAATTTTTAATAAAGCATTTATCAATGGCGCTTCTTTTCATCATACGCTAAACATTCCAATAGAATTTCTTTATATTGACTCGGTACATTTTCTGTAGATGGGGCTTAAAGAAGCAAGTATTTTCTACCATAGTATAACGTCAAAATTGAAGAAAAATGCATCAAAAATGAAACTGGTATAACTTTGTCAGAAAATATTTATAGGTTAAGATATTATTGTAATTCAAATAAATGTATTTTTATTAATAAACGTTTATTTTACTTTTTACAACATTAGTAATGAAAAATTATCATTCTACACTTACAAAATGTGATAGTACAAAACAAAGTGATCTGATCGCACAAGGGTTGGAATCACTTTAAATCATTCCAGTTTTTAAATAATAAAAACAAATAATTTCTGGTTTATTATTCGTTGTGCTAAGTTCTAGCCACATGATTTTTCTCGAAAAACCATCTACACAGCCATGTATCGCAAAGCCGAAAGGTTTTAATTTATCGTATCCATCGATGTGCCAAATATAATTTGGTCCAGGTACTCTATATAATCTTCTTTTTAATTTATATTTTGATCTCTCATTTATTCCTTCTGGGTCGAATATATGCAATAAATCAAGGACAGTTTCCCTGTATATTTGCAGTCCATATTTTAATTTTAATCTTAAGTACATTGATTTATAACCGAGGCAGCTTCCACTACTCTCTATTTCAATAAGAATGGCTTTAATTATTTCAATACATTTTCTGAAATGTTTTTTCTTTTTAGGCCTAGGGATTGAATTATTCGTTGTAAATGACGGTATGAAATGTCAAAACCATAGTTGTTGAGAATCTTATGAATTTCGTCATACGAATAGCCTTGAGCGAAGTAAGTTTCAATTAAAAACTCTCTTGTTATAGACGTTTGAAGTACCAGGTTGTCGTTATGTTTTCTTGCTGACATAGCAAGAGATTGATCTACAAAAAGAGATCCACATTAATGAACTTGATACATATCATTTATTTATGGTTTTTTAATTAAGGGTTTTCACTTCGATTTTAGAAAAATAAAAAGACATCTTATCATTACACTTCTGTAATGCCTTCATAATCATATATCAGCCACTTAGTCGCCGGAAATACTCTTTAAGAAACTGTAAACTAAGCAATAAATTGATCGTTAATACAATTTCTTCTCATGACCGTGGCTTTGATCGAAACCATTTTGAAAAAAATAGGTTAGGAATTATAAAAGAATAAGTTATAAAAGAATAGTAATTTTCGAATCGTATTTTATACTACGAGCGCCAAAAAATCATATCAAAGTTGTGATTTTGAGGTTAGTCTGGTATAAAATCATTATTACATATTTTTAATAGTTTTATAAACACAATGCTGCAAGAATTAACTTACTTGGTGACTAACATGCAGGGTTGGGTGAGAAATTATGCCAACTTGGCATCCTAGGCGTGAAGGCTGCCGCGCGCGTCTCGGCGGCACCGCGACGGCGCACTTCAGACTGACGATGCCAGTTCGAAAAGAAGCGGCACTGACGATTTCGTGCGATTAAACCTTAGATGATTGAGAATTGCATAGATAATATCGAGAAAGTAAAATCCGCTAGATTCTATGTATAATATAATAATTAATACTCTAAAAAATAATGTAGATTTTTTTTATTAATAATTGCTATTATTATTAGTATTGGTTATGTAAATAAATTACAAATGAAATCATTTCAAGTTATGCATGATTTCAAATTAACAGACTAAATTTGTTTCTTGACAAAGATTTTTTTTATACATGCATTGAAATAAGGTTGGTAAATATCATAGATAACTCCGATTTTGAAGAAGTAATTATATTGAAAAATCAACATTAATAAGATTTTTATAAATATATTTTTATAGAAAAAATAATTATAATGCCTGTAAAACATTATAATGGTAAATGTATTAGTTAATATAGTTAATTTGCATACAATTGAATATTTCCCTTACTGAATAGAATTAGAAACCAATAATTAATTAAATATCTTTTTAATTTATTAAGAAATTTCAATTTTAAAAAATATTTATCTTGTAAGTAATTCGTCAATCATAATGAAATTTCTGAATATATGTAACCATGAAATTAATTTATATTTTCATTAAATATTAGTAGTAACTAAATACTGTAAATACTAAATTCATATATGAGGTGTTTCACGTCAATCCTCCAAGCGCGGAATTTTTAGCTCGTGTTTAAAAGGCTAAAATGTACATAACAAAATAATGATCAAGTGATTTCGATAGGGGTTTTTTCTCAGCTTTCCGATGATGTTATCAGTTTTTCAAAATTAATTTGTTGAACATGAGCCGAGAACAGCACGATTCTGCGGCACGCTTGGAGAGTTGACGTGAAACGCCTCATATACATTTGTCATGTACAGTGCTGCATGTCTACGTAACTCATTTAAATGCCTGGTCCTCTCATACCTCGGCTTCTTGGGTTTAAAATCATTTATATATTTACCAAGCACACTTGGTACGTTTCCGTAATTTCCGATAGGACCTTTCATCTCCCTTATATGCGTGAACATTGTGTCCCCCGGCTACTGAGGTTTAAAATTGATTTATATATTCGTTAGCAGTGCTGCTCCTTTACATACATCTCTGAAATGATAGGACCTCTCATCTACCGGCTGCTTACGATTGAAAATCATTAAAATAATCATAATACGCATTTTTATATATAGAAATGTCACGTATCTACGTTAGTACTTTATTTGCCTGGGAATTGCTTCTCTTTGCTACTTGCGATTAAAAATCATCAAAATAATCGTGCTTAGTCGTTTACGTTACATCAGTTCCTGAAATGCATGGATCTTGCTTCCCCGACTACTTGGATGGAAAAATTATTAAACTATCTAAATTTCGACTTTGATTATGCCCATATAAGTAGAAGTGCCCGTATAAGCTTTGTATTCCGATGCTCTTTCTTTCTATCTCGCCTCACTTCAATAAATGCTTGATTTTTCAACGAAAGGACGCGTACAGAACTCATCTACGAGAGCCCGCGTCATGGTACCAGTTAGCTATTTTTATTATGGGCAGTTATTTTGTTTTATACAAGAAAAGTACATGTACGAAGTTTAATCCGTCATTTCGCATGTAAACAGCAGGACGCATGCAAAGCTTGTATCCGAGAGTCAGCTTTCTCGCACATCGAATGTATTGCAAATTCGAATGTTCTTCGTTTCTTTAAGTTCGAGTAAAGCTTGTTTAATCTCTATCCCATATTTCTTGTTAAAAATTGTGTTTTTCGAGGGTATGACTCAGTCATACAATTATATATAGGTATCAATACACCGAGAACATCATATTAATTGATTAACAGATTTTTTTTCTGACGGAATACTTTTTGCGACCATTTTGAAATAGATTCCTATTTCTTTGCCGTGAGAGTTAACAGTATTTAGTTACTACTAATATTTAATGAAAATATAAATTAATTTCATGGTTACATATATTCAGAAATTTCATTATGATTGACGAATTACTTACAAGATAAATATTTTTTAAAATTGAAATTTCTTAATAAATTAAAAAGATATTTAATTAATTATTGGTTTCTAATTCTATTCAGTAAGGGAAATATTCAATTGTATGCAAATTAACTATATTAACTAATACATTTACCATTATAATGTTTTACAGGCATTATAATTATTTTTTCTATAAAAATATATTTATAAAAATCTTATTAATGTTGATTTTTCAATATAATTACTTCTTCAAAATCGGAGTTATCTGTGATATTTACCAACCTTATTTCAATGCATGTATAAAAAAAATCTTTGTCAAGAAACAAATTTAGTCTGTTAATTTGAAATCATGCATAACTTGAAATGATTTCATTTGTAATTTATTTACATAACCAATACTAATAATAATAGCAATTATTAATAAAAAAAATCTAGATTATTTTTTAGAGTATTAATTAATATAAAACTTTCTACGAAAGTATAAAATAAGGCAAGTATAGACGTTTTTTCTGTATAATATAATCTTCCTCTCTCTCTTCCCCCGCCCTCTCTCACCCTCTCTCCCCCCTCCCCTTTTTTCCTCTCTCTCTCTTAACATCCGTCAAACTCTGTACCAAAAACTTTAATCACAGCTTAAATATTTTTGTTTAAGGTAATGTGTACTTACCGACAAATTTTAGAACATATATATTTTTTGCAAATAATAATAGAATTACTAAAAAAAAAAATTGAGTATAGTATTTATATATACGGAGCGCCTGACAGAGCTGTTTTTCCAAAAATCTACTCAGAATTTATTTAATTAAATAAAAGCCGCAATGTCGATAAGTAGGGATCAAGGAACGCGGGAGCGTTCCGAAGGCAAGTATAGAAGAGCCTTAGGACGACCGCGTGATTATATACTTTGAAATGGATGTACGAGAAATTCAATGCGATTATATACCTATTGCGTTAGTTTTAACTATATAACATATCCCTATTAATCGAAAGCCATTTCATTGCTCTACTCAAATCGAAAGGTTTCATTTAAAAAGATTGTCTCATTCAAAAGATTTAGAGATCTGAATATTTTTATGTACTATTTCCGAATCTCCGAATCTCCATATTCTTCAGTACGCACAAACTATACATTTTTGTCCGACCGGTACATAGTATAGCATTTTTGTCCGACCGACTGGCAAAAGAGAGAGAGAGTGAGTGAGGGGGTAGAGTGAGAGAGAGAGGGAAAGAGAAGAGCGACGGAGAGAGAGAGAGAGAGAGAGAGGGGGAAAGAGAAGAGCGACGGAGAGAGAGAGAGAGAGGGAAAGAGAAGAGTGACGGAGAGAGAGAGAGAGAGAATCCGTATATGGTATATATATATATATATCTGGTCAACCAACCTAACCTTATTATTTTATGTATACATAAAACTTTCAATATTACGCATTGGTCCATATACAATCATCATTTATATACAAGTTATATTCAAGACTTTTTACATCATTGAAATTCGATAGATATTAAATGGACTTGGTATATCTCAGATATATTTTCAGATAAGTAGCAAACTATCATTATAAAATAAAAAAAATAATGTTATTAATATAAGTATTGTTACTTTGTGAAATATTTTTTTTTTGTTATTACAGAGATATCAGAACAAGGATAATTGACAAGTAGATCATCTTTAAATTTAAATAGTATGTAACATAGAAGAGTTCAAAATTATTATTTTGTATTTTAAGGCCACCAAAAGATTAATTATGTTCAAGTCTGTCAAAGCATGCAACCTCCTGTAGTAGAAAAAATAGAAATACTGTTGCTGATAATATTCGCTCTAGCAGATCAAGCCTCGTTCTACTTTATGGTGTTTTAATTGTGGATATGCTTTACTGGCCCTATGATTTCTAAAGGTAAACTAGCATTATTAAAACCCGGAAATAGTGATATATAAGATTTTGCAAGATGTATCTGATTGCTTATTAATTCAAGTGGTTTCTAGTTAAAATTTAAACGAATCTAAGTGTCGAATATAATGTAATTATATAGTGATTGGCTTATGGCCATGGGTGCCTATAAATAAAATAAAGTATCGGTATGATGTGTTAAATGAAGTGTTGATAACAAATTTCTAACCTCTACTTAAAATCAGAATTTAAAATATTGGTCAGAGCCTTGGTTAAAAAAAAAACATTTTTTGTCTATACTTCAAGAAACTTTGTTGATATTGGCGCTGTGCATATTTATTTACTTAAACATCAATTAAAAGATTATGTTAAGTGAACAATAAAATAGAGAAAAAGAAAAATGATGTGTTATTGTTGTGAATAAAAGTGCTCAGTTAATCTAATTTTATAATTTTCTCATGGTGGGAGACGTCAAAATGTTTCAGAAGAGTTCTCAGTAAATATTGTGAAAATGTCTACAGATAAAAGTGCTCAGTTAATCTAATTTTATAATTTTCTCATGGTGGGAGACGTCAAAATGTTTCAGAGGAGATCTCAGTAATTTTTCTACACAAGATTCAGATAATTATTTCAAAAAGTATACAAGAATGTTACGGAAGCTTTTATTATCAGAAATTCTTAGTTCATAAACTGATACAAGATGTGTGGCAATCATGAGTTTCTACTATAAAAGAATGTCGAGAAAGCTTTCTTTTCCCAATGATTCTTAGTTCATAAACTTTTGTTTTTAATTTTGCAAGATGTATCTGATTGCTTATTAATTCAAGTGGTTTCTAGTTAAAATTTAAGCGAATCTAAGTGTCGAATATAATGTAATTATATAGTGATTGGCTTATGGCAATGGGTGCCTATAAATAAAATAAAGTATCAGTATGATGTGTTAAATGAAGTGTTGATAACAAATTTCTAACCTCTACTTAAAATCAGAATTTAAAATATTGGTCAGAGACTTGGTTAAAAAAAAACCATTTTCGTCTATACTTCAAGAAACTTTGTTGATATTGGCGCTGTGCATATTTATTTACTTAAACATCAATTAAAAGATTATGTTAAGTGAACAATAAAATAGAGAAAAAAGAAAAAATGATGTGTTATTGTTGTGAATAAAAGTGCTCAGTTAATCTAATTTTATAATTTTCTCATGGTGGGAGACGTCAAAATGTTTCAGAAGAGTTCTCAGTAAATATTGTGAAAATGTCTACGGATAAAAGTGCTCAGTTAATCTAATTTTATAATTTTCTCACGGTGGGAGACGTCAAAATGTTTCAGAGGAGTTCTCAGTAAATATTTTTCTACACAAGATTCAGATAATTATTTCAAAAAGTATACAAGAATGTTACGGAAGCTTTTATTATTAGAAATTCAAGATGTTTCAAGATGTTTTATATTTTAAAAGAATGGAGAAAGCTTTTTTCTCTCAATGATTCTTAGTTCATAAACTTTTGTGTTTAATTTTGCAAGATGTGTCTGATTGGTTATTAATTCAACTGGTTTCTAGTTAAAATTTCAACAAATCTAAGAGTTGAAAATATAATGTAATTATTATATAGTGATTGGCTTATCGTGATGGGCGCCAAATGTTTCAGAGTAGCTATCTGTTCTGTGAATTACCGTATATGAAACCATAATATATAAATTACTGTAATGGCTACTTTTTTATCTGCAACCAATATTTTAATTTGCTAGCGGATTGTGTTGCAGTAGTGTGGCTAGTTACAATGTATTTATTTTATAACTCTCTCCCGCTCCCCTCTCTTTCTCTCCCTCAACATATGTCAAACTCTGTACCAAGAACTTTAATGAGAGCGTAAATATTTTTTTAAACAATCAGTAAAACAAATAGTGGCTAAGGCAAATGTATGAGTTTTCTCTGTATAATTAATCAACATCTGTCACACTCTGAACCAAGAACTTTAATGAAAACCTAAATATTTTCTTAAAACAATCAGCAAAACAAATAGTATTATTAATGTAACAACACAATTTGTCTAGTCTTTTTATTTTTTCTAGTCTCATCTATTCAATAAGCACTCTCTACAAATGGTAATAATTTTTTTCATGACTGTACTAATAATAATAGTGTTGATATTTAAAACTTTCTACGAAAGTGTAAAATAAGGCAAGTATAGAAGTTTTTTCTGTATAATCTATGTATAATCTAAATATAAAACTTTCTACGAAAGTATAAAATAAGGCAAGTATAGACGTTTTTTCTGTATAATATACTCTTCCTCTCTCTCTTCACCCGCCCTCTCTCACCCTCTCTCCCCCCTCCCCTTTCTTCCTCTCTCTCTCTTAACATCCGTCAAACTCTGTACCAAAAACTTTAATCACAGCTTAAATATTTTTTGTTTAATACAATCAACATGTTTAAAAAAAAAATAATTCCTTAAGTACGTTACGTACGTTAATTAAACACAAGAAAGTACTGAAATCAATTATATTGTAGTCAAGTACCCATAACTTAACTTGACTGACATAATACAACTTTTCGTACCTACTCAAAAATATTCAGCTAGCGGGCATGAAGTACTATTTAACACCCAAGAGGCGTAATAGCTCTCATACTCCTACAAAACTTTATAGAACCTACGCACTTTACGTCCGTGTGGGCAAAAATTATTTAAATTATATATAACTATCTTTTACTTCGTCGAGTAAATGTATACTGAACAAATTATATGTATGTAGATTCAAATTCTTCATTGCAAATCAAACAAACGAAAGTTGTGAAATCAATTACCGATAGTCAAGTAATGCAAACAACTCTCCGAAACAACTGTATGACTGATCTCAGAAATATATTATTCTAATTTGTTCATTCTTCTATACAAATTAAACACAAGAAAGTACTGAAATCAATTTATTGTAGTCAAGTATACCCATAAGTTAACTTGACTGAGATAATAGAACTTTTAGTACCTTGCGTGTAAAATTACATTTCACGCCCACGTTGTAACTTCAAAAATATTCACCCAGCAGGCATAAAGTACTACTTAACGCCTAATAAGCGGAATAGCTCACATATTCCTACAACACTTTATAGAACCTACGCACTTTACTCCCGGGTAGACGAAAATTATTAATTAATTACTATTATGCCTTCTTTTTATTTCTAAAATTAATAAGAATTTTATCAGATATTTACGAAGTCAATGCCTATATAAAAAAATTACATAGTTACCAACACATCCCCATTTTTCATTATTTTTTCTCAATTTTGAAATTTCTATAATATTACGCATCTTGGGAGGACACGAGAAGTCTAGAGATGCTCTAGCAGGGGTGGTCGTCAAGTCTTCCATACATACTTGGCGGGCCCGACGGTTTGCAGTTTAAGGTGTAGACATTGTCATTTTCATATGAATATTCATACGTTTAAAGATCAGATAAAATGTATAAATCAATTGCTTCTAGATATTAAATACTGATCCGTGAATATATTACTCTTTTTAAATAGAAAAGTCCAAACACAGATGAAAATTTCATATGAGATCTCATATCAGAATATCGGACATCAGATCCCATATGAGATCACATATGAGGTCCCATAATATATAAAATTGCAGATGACATAACATATATGAGTCTTATCTGATGTCATGTCCGAAATACTCATAACATGATGTCTTATCTGATCTGATGTCCGAAATACTCATATAAGATCTCATATGATATTTACACGCGGGAAAAGGATAAAAATAGGTGGCTCATAAAATAGTTAGTAAAATTTAAAGCTCTTTTGAATAGACTATGAATTTATATGTATCTTTTTATTTCATTCCCATATAAAAAAAGACGAACACAAGGAAAAATATTATAGGTAATAAAAGTAAATCATGATTATGCACACAGTACATGTAGGGATATTATATTTAAACGGTATTTATGGTGGACTTATAGGTATATGCAAAAATCTAGTATTCTACATTTACAAAGCTCACCGGTAAACTGCAAACCGTCGGGCCCGCCAAGTATGTATGGAAGATTGGACGACCACCCCTGCTAGAGCAGCTCTAGACTTCTCGTGTCCTCCCAAGATGCGTAATATTATAGAAATTTCAAAATTGAGAAAAAATAATGAAAAATGGGGATGTGTTGGTAACTATGTAATTTTTTTATATAGGCATTGACTTCGTAAATATCTGATAAAATTCTTATTAATTTTAGAAATAAAAAGAAGGCATAATAGTAATTAATTAATAATTTTCGTCTACCCGGGAGTAAAGTGCGTAGGTTCTATAAAGTGTTGTAGGAATATGTAAGCTATTCCGCTTATTAGGCGTTAAGTAGTACTTTATGCCTGCTGGGTGAATATTTTTGAAGTTACAACGTGGGCGTGAAATGTAATTTTACACGCAAGGTACTAAAAGTTCTATTATCTCAGTCAAGTTAACTTATGGGTATACTTGACTACAATAAATTGATTTCAGTACTTTCTTGTGTTTAATTTGTATAGAAGAATGAACAAATTAGAATAATATATTTCTGAGATCAGTCACACAGTTGTTTCGGAGAGTTGTTTGCATTACTTGACTATCGGTAATTGATTTCACAACTTTCGTTTGTTTGATTTGCAATGAAGAATTTGAATCTACATACATATAATTTGTTCAGTATACATTTACTCGACGAAGTAAAAGATAGTTATATATAATTTAAATAATTTTTGCCCACACGGACGTAAAGTGCGTAGGTTCTATAAAGTTTTGTAGGAGTATGAGAGCTATTACGCCTCTTGGGTGTTAAATAGTACTTCATGCCCGCTAGCTGAATATTTTTGAGTAGGTACGAAAAGTTGTATTATGTCAGTCAAGTTAAGTTATGGGTACTTGACTACAATATAATTGATTTCAGTACTTTCTTGTGTTTAATTAACGTACGTAACGTACTTAAGGAATTATTTTTTTTTTTTAAACATGTTGATTGTATTAAGGCGATGTGAACCTCAAAATCAACCCAATTTCATTATTTAATTAATAAACATTCGAACGTTTATTTGGAAAAACAATTCTGTCAGGCGCTCCGTGTATGTAAATACTATGCTCAGATTTTTTTTTTGTGCGATTCTATCAGCATTTCCATGAGATACGCTCGTTTTAAAACTGGCAAAATTCGAAGTATTACAGATCCCTACTTATCGACATTGCGGCTTTTATTTAATTAAATAAATTCTGAGTAGATTTTTGGAAAAACAGCTCTGTCAGGCGCTCCGTATATATAAATACTATACTCAATTTTTTTTTTTTGTAATTCTATTATTATTTGCAAAAAATATATATGTTCTAAAATTTGTCGGTAAGTACACATTACCTTAAACAAAAATATTTAAGCTGTGATTAAAGTTTTTGGTACAGAGTTTGACGGATGTTAAGAGAGAGAGAGGAAAAAAGGGAGGGGGAGAGAGGGTGAGAGAGTGTGGGGGAAGAGAGAGAGGAAGATTATATTATACAGAAAAAACGTCTATACTTGCCTTATTTTATACTTTCGTAGAAAGTTTTATATTTAGATTATACATAGATTATACAGAAAAAACTTCTATACTTGCCTTATTTTACACTTTCGTAGAAAGTTTTAAATATCAACACTATTATTATTAGTACAGTCATGAAAAAAATTATTACCATTTGTAGAGAGTGCTTATTGAATAGATGAGACTAGAAAAATAAAAAGACTAGACAAATTGTGTTGTTACATTAATAATACTATTTGTTTTGCTGATTGTTTTAAAAAATATTTAGGTTTTCATTAAAGTTCTTGGTTCAGAGTGTGACAGATGTTGATTAATTATACAGAGAAAACTCATACATTTGCCTTAGCCACTATTTGTTTTACTGATTGTTTAAAAAAAAAAAAATATTTAGGCTCTCATTAAAGTTCTTGGTACAGAGTTTGACATATGTTGAGGAGAGAAAGAGAGGGGAGCGGGAGAGAGTTATAAAATAAATACATTGTAACTAGCCACACTACTGCAACACAATCCGCTAGCAAATTAAAATATTGGTTGCAGATAAAAAGTAGCCATTACAGTAATTTATATATTATGGGTTCATATACGGTAATTCACAGAACAGATAGCTACTCTGAAACATTTGGCGCCCATCACGATAAGCCAATCACTATATAATAATTACATTATATTTTCAACTCTTAGATTCGTTGAAATTTTAACTAGAAACCAGTTGAATTAATAACCAATCAGACACATCTTGCAAAATTAAACACAAAAGTTTATGAACTAAGAATCATTGAGAGAAAAAAGCTTTCTCCATTCTTTAAAATATAAAACATCTTGAAACATCTTGAATTTCTGATAATAAAAGCTTCCGTAACATTCTTGTATACTTTTTGAAATAATTATCTGAATCTTGTGTAGAAAAATATTTACTGAGAACTCCTCTGAAACATTTTGACGTCTCCCACTGTGAGAATTATAAAATTAGATTAACTGAGCACTTTTATCCATAGACATTTTCACAATATTTACTGAGAACTCTTCTGAAACATTTTGACGTCTCCCACCATGAGAAAATTATAAAATTAGATTAACTGAGCACTTTTATTCACAACAATAACACATCATTTTTTCTTTTTTCTCTATTTTATTGTTCACTTAACATAATCTTTTAATTGATGTTTAAGTAAATAAATATGCACAGCGCCAATATCAACAAAGTTTCTTGAAGTATAGACAAAAAATGTTTTTTTTAACCAAGGCTCTGACCAATATTTTAAATTCTGATTTTAAGTAGAGGTTAGAAATTTGTTATCAACACTTCATTTAACACATCATACCGATACTTTATTTTATTTATAGGCACCCATTGCCATAAGCCAATCACTATATAATTACATTATATTCGACACTTAGATTTGTTTAAATTTTTAACTAGAAACCACTTGAATTAATAAGCAATCAGATACATCTTGCAAAATCTTATATATCACTATTTCCGGGTTTTAATAATGCTAGTTTACCTTTAGAAATCATAGGGCCAGTAAAGCATATCCACAATTAAAACACCATAAAGTAGAACGAGGCTTGATCTGCTAGAGCGAATATTATCAGCAACAGTATTTCTATTTTTTCTACTACAGGAGGTTGCATGCTTTGACAGACTTGAACATAATTAATCTTTTGGTGGCCTTAAAATACAAAATAATAATTTTGAACTCTTCTATGTTACATACTATTTAAAGATGATCTACTTGTCAATTATCCTTGTTCTGATATCTCTGTAATAACAAAAAAAAATATTTCACAAAGTAACAATACTTATATTAATAACATTATTTTTTTTTATTTTATAATGATAGTTTGCTACTTATCTGAAAATATATCTGAGATATACCAAGTCCATTTAATATCTATCGAATTTCAATGATGTAAAAAGTCTTGAATATAACTTGTATATAAATGATGATTGTATATGGACCAATGCGTAATATTGAAAGTTTTATGTATACATAAAATAATAAGGTTAGGTTGGTTGACCAGATATATATATATACCATATACGGATTCTCTCTCTCTCTCTCTCTCTCTCTGTCGCTCTTCTCTTTCCCTCTCTCTCTCTCTCTCTCTCCGTCGCTCTTCTCTTTCCCCCTCTCTCTCTCTCTCTCTCTCCGTCGCTCTTCT
Source organism: Torymus aiolomorphi (assembly GCA_036365515.1). Lineage (NCBI taxonomy): Eukaryota > Metazoa > Arthropoda > Insecta > Hymenoptera > Torymidae > Torymus > Torymus aiolomorphi. Next base: position 84,572,048 of record CM070873.1, read on the forward strand.
CTTTCCTCTCTCTCACTCTACCCCTCACTCACTCTCTCTCTCTCTTTTGCCAGTCGGTCGGACAAAAATGCTATACTATGTACCGGTCGGACAAAAATGTATAGTTTGTGCGTACTGAAGAATATGGAGATTCGGAGATTCGGAAATAGTACATAAAAATATTCAGATCTCTAAATCTTTTGAATGAGACAATCTTTTAAATGAAACCTTTCGATTTGAGTAGAGCAATGAAATGGCTTTCGATTAATAGGGATATGTTATATAGTTAAAACTAACGCAATAGGTATATAATCGCATTGAATTTCTCGTATACATCCATTTCAAAGTATATAATCACGCGGTCGTCCTAAGGCTCTTCTATATTTGCCTTCGGAACGCTCCCGCGTTCCTTGATTATATTATACATAGAATCTAGCGGATTTTACTTTCTCGATATTATCTATGCAATTCTCAATCATCTAAGGTTTAATCGCACGAAATCGTCAGTGCCGCTTCTTTTCGAACTGGCATCGTCAGTCTGAAGTGCGCCGTCGCGGTGCCGCCGAGACGCGCGCGGCAGCCTTCACGCCTAGGATGCCAAGTTGGCATAATTTCTCACCCAACCCTGCTAACATGCAAACTCGCTCGTTTTGTTGTTGCTTAAAGATGAAAATCATGCGCGCCGGCGCTCGCTTGTCCTTCAAGGAAAGTCGCTCGCTTGCTCGTCAAGTCGTCAACTCGCTTGCTCGCTTCCGTAGTGCAATCGAGGAACCATCATCTGATACTCTTCACTTATCTATTGGGGAAGGCGGGGCATGGCGTGTCAGGTAGGTAAGTTTGGCACCCTCATATTTTTAATATTAATGAATGCAAAAAATGTAATTTTTACGTAAACCTAATTAGATATGCTTTTAGAATTTTCCTCTATACTTTTGAGATTATAGATAATGTTTAACATTTAATTTAATAAGATTTTGAAAATCGGTGCTTAGAAACAAGGTTGACTTCATTTTTAAGTCGCTTGGAGCAACGAAAAAATGATTTTTTTCTAAATGAGACCAAGCCTATTTGATAGTTTCAACTTTTATCTTTCAAGCCCTGTTTTTGTTATTTTCAGAAAATCTTTATAAATAATATAATTAAAAAATGAAAATGGTATTAAAATGTGGCATGACGTGGCACCCTGGCGGGGGACGCGTGGCAGACTCCGGCGTATCAGTGCGCCGCGGCCCGCCGAGCAAAGTGATCTAACCTACAAACCAAAAACGGAGCAAGATCGGTTAAAAACTATGCAATGCAATAATTTAGTTTTAAACAAGATTTTAGTTTCAATTAATAGATTAATAAGTAAAGAAGGATTATTTCGGCTCCGTATTAAGTTATAGAGTAGAGAAAACAATGGTAAGGAAGGAATTAATTGTAGATACTCAAACTGCCTTTTCAATGGTCAGGTAGTTCAAATATGCTACATAGATGAAAATGATGCGAAATCTTTAAATTTAAACTTATTGTAATAATAATGATAATTTGTTAATCAAACAAAAGCATTATGTTGTGATCATATTTTATAAGAAGGAACTTATAATATAAAATCATTTATTAAAATGTAATAATTTATTTTAAAATAAAAATTGTTATGTTCCTTAATAAAAATAAAATTTTTAATTTTCAATAGACTGATTAATTATTTGATTTTTGAAAATTTTATTATGGCATAATTATTAAAGAATTAATTACTGGAAAAAGAATTGAAAAATACCTATATTAAAATATTAAATTTGACCGTGCCATGCGTGCCCCGTCGGGTGCCACAATCCACCCGCCGGTGGGGCACGTAGAGCATTTTTTCAGAATTTCTTTTCTGTCTTTTATCAATAATTAAAAGAAAATGAAAAAAAAGTTAATAGTTTATTTTATTTTATTTTTTCTGATCTAATTATTCCGTTTTTGTACATTTTGAAATAATACACGGTTTAGTTGTTATTTTTAATCAAAGTTAGGGTGTCACACGTGCCCCGCCCTCCCTTTCTCGTTTGTTTATTTGTTGGGATTAGGTGTAGGAAAGACGAGAGTTACCATACACGCATGTATGGCAAATCGTACGGATATCAAAGTCGCTCGTCTCGTCTGCTAATCAAGTCGTCAATTCGCTTGCTCGCTTGCTCGCCAACTCGCTCGCGTGTCAAGTTGCTCGCTTGCTCGCTTGCTCGCTTGCGCGCTCGTGTCGTGACCGGGCTTCCGTAATCATCTGATACTCTTCACTTATCTATTTATCGTTTGTTTATTTGTTGGGATTAGGTGTAGGAAAGACGAGAGTTACCATACACGCATGTATGGCAAATCGTACGGATATCAAAGTCGCTCGTCTCGTCTGCTAATCAAGTCGTCAACTCGCTTGCTCGCTTGCTCGCCAACTCGCTCGCGTGTCAAGTTGCTCGCTTGCTCGCTTGCTCGCTTGCGCGCTCGTGTCGTGACCGGGCTTCCGTACGAATCGTATCGCTCATCTTCATGCGAGAGAGAGCGCGTGCCTCGGCCTCTTTCGTTCAGTAACCGCTCATCGAGCTACACCTAGGCTAACCTCGAGTCCACGCACCGCCACCATTGCCGCAATTATTTATACTTATACTTATAATCATGTCTACTAGAGAATATGTTCCTCGTCCGAGGATGGTCAACGTCTGGGACGTAGAAAATAGATCACTGGTTCAAAAACTTGTAAAGAGGAACCAGTCGTCGAACGAGGATATACCTCATGGTTTGGCGGCGGTAGAAAATAATGGCGGAGAAAATGTCGTCCTCCCTGTTGCTCCTGCGGAGGTGACTACGAGCATCAGTAGACCAAGGACAAACAAGCAGAGAAAAAAGAACAAGCGGTTGCCGAAAGCCCAACGGATCAGGAAGAGAATACATTTTGAGGCTAAAAAATTTGCAGAGGAAAACAATTCTAATTACCACGATGAAGCGCTAAAGGTATGTTTAAAATATTACTGTTCAGGTAATTTTAATGTTATTATACTTATATAATAAAATTTTATTTCGCTATATTTTTATTTTAATATTTATTTTGATTTTTATGTTTCAGTTGAAGCAAAAATATGCAAAGGAGGGGAAGGCGAAAGGGGTGCAGGTTGAGAAGCCAATAATTAATATTGTCAAGGATACAATCGTGCATTTTTTTGAGTGCTTTCTATGCACTCAATACACCGTCCCGCAACCGTATTGCTGCTTCAACAAGCATTACGTTTGCTTCAAGTGTTGGACGTCGTTACGTGACCAAATCTGTCCTCAATGTAAAGAGTTATTAAGACCGGCGAGTGAGGACGTACTTTCACTGGCGAAGTCATTTCGTTACAAGTGCTTAAACTCGGGGTGCACCGAAATACACTCCTATCAAGACATTAGTGAACATCACCGAGTATGCGTCCACGACCCAGATAGACATTTGGTAGATCGAGAAGAGTACCGGGAGGAATTGTTATTAAAGCAACGCCAGAGAAATAGAAGTAATAGAAGGCAGGAGGTTGAGGTCATTACCATCTATTCAGATAATAGCTTTCCAGCTGAATTTATTCCTGCAAGACGACCATCAAATATAATCCCTGCAGGAGCAGAAAATGATGTGGAGGTTGTTGGGCCGCGCAGGCATTAAAATAAAAAAATAACTAATATTTTTTCTTATTCCTGTAAGTAGGAGTGATGAGCTCGCTCTTCTTTCTTTAGTTAATCGAGGGTGGATTGACTTGTTTATTCATGGATTTGTGTGTTGCAGGCCCAAGGAATTCATAGAGTGCGATGACCCAATTGATCACAAGGGCAATAAGACGGTGAAAGAGGAGGTGGGCATGGGCTGCGTTAAGCTACACTTTCAAGATTTTTGGATGAGTCGACTGGATTTTGTTCATCTAGGTGTTATAGTGAATTTGATCTTCGCAGTTTGGTGGGTCCAAGTACTTACAAAGATGTAGAAAGACAAAGGTATTCTGCACAGTTCTGCAAGATATCGAATGCCATGGCTGTAGGATATGTCTGAGAGAAAGTGTGACATGTCTAAAATCCAGTGCACATTATTTTACTACAACTCTGCTCTACAGTATTCTACTGGGCTTATTGACTGGTTACTGACTCTGGGTGGCATTGGATTCTGGTGGGTTGTAGATGTCATCCTGCTGGTGACAAACTCGTTGGAGCCTGAGGATGGAATCAATTGGAATCCGTATGTCTGAAGTTGCAAAATATATTTGGTGTTTAAAAAAAAAATTTGTTAAAAAATTCACGTGTAAGTCACATAGGTGATGATAAAAATCACTTACGTGTATAAGTGAAATGGTTTTTAGACCCCGCGAGAATTTATTTCCTTTTAAAAGCTTAAAAAAAGATATTATAGCTCATAATGTTATGTGATTTAATGGGAGTTTCAAATAAAGAAAACAAAATTTTAAATCGAGTCTTGCAGTTTAGTCGGGAAATAAATGTATCAGTGGAAACAGACTGGTATGGTAAGACATGTAGTTTCAAGAAACTTTTATTTGTATAAGTAATTCCTATTATATAGTTTCTTTTGTACATAGCGTACAAAATATAAATGTTTATCATGTCGAGTTATAGATATTTTTTTGCGGGCCTATGTTACTAATGCAATGTAATGTTTTATAGAATAATAAACCTTTAACATAAATTCAAAATCACCAAAAAGCACTTCTCACTCTATACAAAATTTTTTCGATTACTAATTCAAATACAATAAAAATTATCTTCTTTGATATTTTAAATCCATTAAGCGCAATATTTTAATAAACGTGTATGTAGTAGTTCTAAATATGTAAATAAAAAATTTCTAATAACAAGGTTCACCCTAATATAAACCCTAACATCAAAATGCGATGATGCCGTGTTCTTTTTATAATAAAGAATGTTTATAAACGTTGTAGAACATTGAATAATGGTTAGTTAACACAAATAATGTGAAATACGACGCGAGGTGAGGATGCCGTTTGACGTAAAAAATTGTAAGATGACCGTCACTTTGACGTAATTCCACGCGTCAATTTTAAGAATATTGCATTATATGAATTATTAAACATTTTGATTATTGAAAATGCTGTGATCCCGCATTCTTTACACGATAACAAATCGATAGCAATTTAATTTTTAATATTACGACGTAAATTTCGCGCGAACAATGGGAAATGCGGCGCGAGGTGAGGGTCACCATCGGTAAAGTTCGCTTCTACATCCATTTAAGCAGAGGCCGAAAAGTTTGTAAGTTGGCAGCATCGAGATTAGGCGAGCACCGTCAGTCCAGCATGCCGTTCCTGTTCGTTGTTTCCCTACTCAAATTTGCGTCAATAAACTTTTCAAAAATAGAACCTATTGAGGTTAAGTAGAAGAATTAAAGAACATTATTATTAAGCAAACGTTCAGCAATTAACGTTCAGATAAGTTAATTAATTGCGAAAATTGTTTAATAATGATTATTCGACTACAAAACCCAAATTCTAAGCCACAACTCAAGCCCAAAGGGTGAAAAATAAACATATACCATTTACTTTGCAATATGATGAAAATAAGCAGTATAACACAACATGTTTGCGACATTTACAAAACACTGCTGTGGATATTTGTATAATAATAAACATATTCCAAGTTTGTGAAATATTTATCACATCAGTGCTGTCTACTACTGGGTTTTTTGTAATCTGTAACTACCTATCAACTCTACCAAAGGGAGTTGGCGCAGGACCTTGTGACTTTAGTTATGAAGAAGGCTCCATCAATCTGTCCGTCAGATATAGAAGCACAAGAATCTTAATAAAATTATTACATTTAAGACTAAACCTAAACCTGGTTGTAATTTATAATCATTGAATGTCAATGTTATTTATTATACCTGTGTACAATGAAGAAGACAGAGTTTAACTTCTTGGCAAACTTTGAGCTTTGTATTTTATAAAGGCTAGAGAATTAGGTGATGTCAGAGAAAATAGATGCGAAAAGAGTATTCAATAATATTTATAATAAAATTTTCGTTTTCAACAAAAATTTACTTCTAGGTATGTAATATACTATATAAGTCAGAGTTGCTTGAGCTGTCACTCCATCAGATCTAGAATTGATTGATTAAACTTGAATAAAAGGAGTTCTCGTAGATTGATACCATTGAAGTGGACTCCAATTTGATACTACTTTAAGGGGGTCCGAAAGTCAATTAAAATTCCAATTTCAATTGCAATATAGCAGACGAAAAAATAAGTAATTTGCCTATAAGGCTATAACAAATAGTAAAAACAATATTACGGAAAACCAGGACTCCATTGCCCTCCGTTACATTATTATCTACCATTTTACAAAGTTTGAAGTTTCTATATAAATATTTCGCTGAATGGCATTTGAATAATGTCTCAAAATCAAGTAATTCAAATGCCATTCAGCGAAATATTTATATAGAAACTTCAAACTTTGTTAAATGATAGATAATAATGTAACGGAGGGCAATGCAGTCCTGGTTTTCCGTAATATTGTTTTTACTATTTGTTATGGGCAAATTACTTATTTTTTCGTCTGCTATATTGTGGCGCGAAATTTGAATTTTTAATTGACTTTCGGACCCCCTTAACTATACGGCGTTGCTATTTGTACGACAGATCTGTCGTACGAATAACCTATAATCCACTAAAAAAACATGTAAAAACCACTGTTTTGAGAGTCTATCATAGAAGGGACTATTATTTCTTTAGTCAAACGTCAATCATTGCCTATTTTTTTTCTTTAGTCAAGAGTCAATTCTTCGACTAAAGAAAATTGAAGGTTAGGTCTTACTTATATATAGATATATATCGTTGCACGAATCTGTCATACAAATAGCATCTGCCTTAAATTTTTCATTTATTTTAACATAAAATATTACAATAAACTTGTAAAACATTCCCTAGAAATTTCATTATCAGTTTCTACCCCAATTTATAATGATGTCGAAATGAAAAACTACGCGACAACTCGGCGAAAACAAACATCCAGTAAATGTAAAGAAACGAATCATCAAAGCGACCGGAAGGGGGGAAGTCCCAGAGGTATATACCTATAGTATCGGGAAAGTATGTAAAGCGTCAGCATCTCGCGCGCAGCACATCTGAACATCTCTCGCTCTATCTCTCTCCCGCAGTGCGAATCGCCGCCTGCGCGTCTCGTTTCGCACCTTCTCAGTCTGCTCTCTTCGAAAAAAGAGGCGGCGGAAGTCTCGCTCCCGCCTCAGCGCAATCTGTGTCCCGCATGCAGTATTGTACCTAAGCGTCGTCATCATCCAGGTATACCTAACCTATAGGACTAAGCGAATTCCCCTCTCATGAGGAAGGAGATCTGGAGATCGCTCGTGGACGTTCAACGACCACGACGACGACCACGAGATTCTCGAGGAGCCGGTGGTGCGCGTCGTCCCGTGAGCAAGACCTCTTAGCAGGCAACGCTGTATAAGAGAGCCGAGCGCTGTTGTCGTGCAGCAGCAGCAGCAACGGCAGCACGTTCAAGTACACGGTGTTTTTCCTTCATACGGCGCCGCGCGCGAGCGAGCAGCCGGGACATAACAACCGAGGGGTATAATAAAGGCTACCCCGAGCTCTCAGCGGCTAGAGGACAACCTCTAGGAGAAAAGGCCGGACGGATAGGATGCGCGCAGCGCTAAATCTCCTTGCGTCTACACCGAAAGATAAAGAGAGAGGAGAGAAACGACGGTGGTGGTGGTAGTGTGCGTCCGAGAGCGTGGCGGCAGCGGTGCGACATGTCGGGAAGCGACAGCCCAACCTTTTTTCCACGGCCAGCCTTGGTCCAACTGGATCGAGAAGATTGGCCGCGACAAACCCCTGAGTAAGTCTCGCTGGGCTGTTCGAGAACCCGATCAAGGACTCTTGCGACTCTTGCGCTGAGGGCTATTACAAACATAACCTCTTGCAAGAGGGAGGAGGGTCTGGCTCTCACTCTTCCTCGCATGTGCATATCGAAGGAACAAGTTTATACTTATACGCGAGATGAAAGCGTGAGATGGCAGAGGGCAACCCCTTTCAGGATGATAATGCGCGAGAAGACCGAGAAAGAGGGAACGGAAAGGACGCGTGCTCTTGTCATCTTGTGGCTGTGAACGTATAGGTATGCGTCGAGAGGCGGCCCCTTGCTCTTTTTTCTCCCTTGGTGTATGGCCCTGCATCCCTCCCCCCTCCCTCTCCCTTGTAAAAATGACTCTTTCAGTATGTCGATGACTTATATAACGAAGCGGATCTTTAATTTTTTGGAGGGCAACATAGCGCCGCCAACGGTTTTTTATTGCGCGTATATAAACAAACGATGCTCACACGATCGTTGTGTTTGATTTGATAGAGCTATTTTTAAAGTTATCGTTTCTATGCTTGAATTTATTTAAGGTGATGCGATACTGACACTATTACCCAAAATTTGTTCCCGTTTTTTTCTCATTCAATTTTTAATTTTAAGAAAAAAAGCTCTTTGATACGTTGTAGTTCTTTATTAAACTTAAAACGTGTCAAAGAGTTTTTTTCAAAAAGTTTAAAATTGAAGGAGAAAAACGGGAACCGAGAATTGAGTAATAGCGTGGGTATCACATCACCTTAATTGTAAAGAAATTAAACTATTCCTGATTTATTTATAAATTTTTTTAATTTTATTTACCATGATAATTTTACAGCAAGTTTGTAGTAATATTTTTTTTTTAGAATTTTTATTGTACAGCATTCAGATATTTATTTGCATTTATTCAGATGTTTTTTTTACATTTTAGATTACATTTTACATACTTACATTTCTATTTTAGGCTATGAGGAGCCAGAAAATGAACCTGCAAGTTCAGTTATGTGCCTTTCAGTGGATGGTAAAATTTATTTTCTTTTGATGAATGAATGATTCGACATGATAGCTTATGAGAAAATTAATACAAAGTTAATAAAAATATTAGATTTGATTGTTTGTTGACATCCCACTGGTGTCTCACAGATCTTCTGCCTCGACAAATAATTATTGATACATAACTGCATATCTTATTTTTCATTGGAAAATATATCATAGTTTAGCATCTGTAGAGTACTGGAAAAGAAGCTACAAAGAACTTTAAATGATTAGTTATAAAAAAAAATATATATTTTAAGCATATATTCTTAAGCTTTCAAAAACCAGTAGCAGTTTGATTATCTGAGATACTCTGTTTCATGTTGCTTATAATAAATTTTCGCATTTCATGTACCATACAAAACATATAGTCACGTGCTGTAAGTAAATTGTAACAATATTATACTTATCTTTTTATAAAAATCAAATGATCTTCAGTTGACATGAATTATCTTTTTCTTTAAGAGTCATTTTAAAAACAAAAACTGCCAACTTATTCCTGTTGTAATTATATTTTGTTGCCTAGGGTGAAGAGCTCCTGTAGATGACATCGCGACATGTTGAACTCCTGCTGTTACCATTATTTATTGGGACCAGATGACAGAGGCCTGTTTTTATGTCGATATGAATAACCTCTTCACTCGTTGGAAAAATATTCTGGTGAGTATCTTGGTGTAAGAAAGTATACTGGCTTACTTTACAATTAGCACCTATCCTGCAATAATTTCCTATCCTTTGACAAGAGCGTGGCTTCTCTGCACTCTCTCCTCTGCCAACTTATTCCTGTTGTAATTATATTTTGTTGCCTAGGGTGAAGAGCTCCTGTAGATGACATCGCGACATCTTGAACTCCTGCAGTTACCGTTTTTATTGGGACGAGATGATAAAGGCATATATTTTATGTGAACATTGGCAACCTCTGAACTCGGAAACATTTTCTGGTGAGTAGCTTTATGTAAGAAAGTTTATAGCGCTGCGTGGCATAAATCCGCATTTATGTTACGCCTATCCGTGACTTAAGTAGTCCATTATTGCACCGTGCTTATCACCCTCGCTATCGCTCGGGCGATACTGCACGGCGCAACATTGGATTGTTAATGGCACGAATAGGCGTGACATGGCGGAATTATACAGTCAGTGCTATAAAATAATGTACGATACACGTGACATAAGTGGTTCTTTACGGCACGGCGTGTATAAGCACCCGAGCGTAGCGAGTTGCTAACCTTGCTAAATTGGCTAACCTGCATCTATATTTTTTCTAATTCGTATTCTTTATAGCATTTTTTATTTAATTGTTAGATTATTTTTATTTATTTTTTTCTCGTCAACCCCCATATTGTAAAAAGTATTCTATTAAAAAATGTTATAAATTATATACTTTGATAAAAATTACTGTTTGATAAAGTCATAGATAATTTATGATATTAATAATTGTTACCATAAGCTACAAAAACAGTTTTCCAGGCCATCGTGGAAATACTTTTAACTATTGAAATAATTACACGATGAGCCATATTACATATGCATTTTTTCAATAGCATGATTTTTTTTATTTAGAAAGTGAATAAATGGTAATTTCTTTTTTCAGTTAAATAGAAACATATGTTTGTACAATTTTGAGCAAAATCTAAATTGTTTTCGAACTTTCAACAGCCGTGTTGGATCAGCTATTTTGAATTTCGAAAGTCTCATAGCAAAATAGTGATCAGCGATCTCGAAAACCACTGTACACAAACTTTAGGCAAAATCTAAGCTTCCGTCGAACTTTTGACAGCCTTATTGGATCCGCAATTTTGAATTTCGAAAGTACAATAGCAAAATTTTGATGAGCGGCCTCGAAAACCCCTGCATACCAATTTTCAGCGAACTCTAACTTCTTTTCCAACTTTCAATCGCCATATTGGATCCACTATTTTTAATTTCGAATGTCTAATAGAAAAACTTGACCTCGAAAACCCGTGTATACCAATTTTAAAGAAAATATAAACATTCTTCGAATTTTTTACCGTTATTTCAATTTCGAAAGTCTGATAGCAAGAACGTGAACAGCATAAGCTCGAAAACCCATGTTTTCAAATTTTGAGGAAAGTCTAAGATTTTTACGAACTTTCAAATGCTATATATACTCTCTCTATATATATATGGCATATTTTAGGTGAAGTGAGCTGCTCAAAATTTTAAAATCGCTCAAAATTTTTTTTTTACTTAAAGTAAAATAACATGTTCCTAAAATTTTAGATCGATATTTGCATAATTGAAAAAGATATGCAACATTGAAAATTCAAATTTTTTGCAATTTTTGGTTAAAATACAACATTTATCATTTTCTTACTCAAAAATTTGAAACTTTTTGTATAGAACATTGATTGGAAAAAAGTTTGTATTTTATCTGTAGAATGTGCCAGTATTTATTTTATGACCCTTTTTGAAAGCCTCTGATTGGTTGGTTTTGGTATACCATCATCGAGCAAAAGTAAGAACTACGCCAGTACGAAATTTCTCCACCAAATTTTTTTTCCAATTCTTTGGACAAAATACTTTAATTTAAAAAAAAGTTTATGGCTGGAGCTAAGGAAAAAATTCTACCGCACATTGAAAATTGATAAAAACCATAAAAATGTTAAATCAGGCAACCGTAAGCCATTCTGTGATTGAGTATCATATCACTTATCTTGCTACAAAATTTTGTATTAGCAGTAAATATACATTAAAAAACTAATTTGATTTGTCGAATACTTCATACAATATATTTATAAATGTGCACAAACTTTACTTACTTTGAATTTTCTGAATAGATATTATAACTGACTGACATCCGAGTTACCGGTACCTGGATCAAGAATTAATTCTAAACTTGAATCACTACTTTCTTAATATTATATAAGTATTTCTACAATATACTACAGTAATACTATATAAGTACTTGTTATAATGATTCAAATTATTTAATACAGGAAATCAGACATGTTGGGGATAAAACTTAGTAAGTTAACGAGTATTCACTAAAAATCATGTTTTATACAACTTTAGATGAATTTAAAATTTAAAATTACTATCTTATACTGTTAATGAATTAACTCAAACTGGAATTGTGAAACTGGTGATTAGAATGAAAGGAAATAAATAAATATTCAACATGTCATATATAAGAAATTGTATGAAAATATAAGATCCTGATGGTACGATGTTAGATATTTTAAAAACACAATAATAATGTAAATATTATGTAGTGTTGATAATACGATAGTAAGGGTATTTAATTCAGTTATAAGATATCAAAATCAGTAATTTTTCATATCGTTCTTTGTATGAAATATTTGAAGTATTTTCTTCTAATTATTTTCTTTTTAATTTCCAAAGTTCATATCAATCACATAAATTACACAACTATTTTAATGTAAACTTTCAATGTTCTGTTTTGATATGAACTTACACGGCTAAAGAATTTTTCTAATCATTTTGACTGGCTGTAATTAACAATTATTTTTCAATAACTTTAGAACAATTATTTTTATGGAATTTATGCAAAGATTTATGTCAAAATATTGGGTAGATTATATGGATCTAAATAAGTGAATAAATAAATAAAACTTATTTATTTAAAACCATGGTATATTTCAGTATATCGGTAAGAATTTAACTAAGAGATAATGTTTTGAATGTATTTTAAAACAATAAATAAGGTTTATCCGCAACATGTCTGATTTCCTGTATTAAATAATTTGAATCATTATAACAAGTACTTATATAGTATTACTGTAGTATATTGTAGAAATACTTATATAATATTAAGAAAGTAGTGATTCAAGTTTAGAATTAATTCTTGATCCAGGTACCGGTAACTCGGATGTCAGTCAGTTATAATATCTATTCAGAAAATTCAAAGTAAGTAAAGTTTGAGCACATTGATAAACCTATTGTATGAAGTATTCGACAAATCAAATTAGTTTTTTAATGTATATTTACTGCTAATACAAAATTTTGTAGCAAGATAAGTGATATGATACTCAATCACAGAATGGCTTACGGTTGCCTGATTTAACATTTTTATGGTTTTTATCAATTTTCAATGTGCGGTAGAATTTTTTCCTTAGCTCCAGCCATAAACTTTTTTTTAAATTAAAGTATTTTGTCCAAAGAATTGGAAAAAATTTGGTACTATAATGTCTTTTAGGTTATGTATGGAAAGTAGTAGACTAGTTTGGGGTATAACTTGGTTTTTCTTGAAAAAGTGATTTATGAATACTTTGAATAGTGGGAATATGGTTAGTAATGCTTGCAATTTTTTCTTGTTTTTGGAAATGACGTATAGTTCACATAGTATGTCTGACAGTATATCAGATTGTATGGAGTTTAGTTTAATTGCAAATTTATCTGCTAAAAATTCAGTTCTGATGCTAATTGTTGGCTTTTTAGATTTAGCTAATATAACGTTAATGTGAGTTGAAATTCTGTAGTCTAGAGCTAGTTTAATGGCTTTGTACTGTAGCTTGTTTAGTTAATCTGCTTGCTTATTCAAAATCGAGAGAACTCCCTTAAAATGATTCTTTTCTCGAGTTGGCCATACCTGCAGCTTTGCCAGTGCTAACCTGTACTGCTGATTCTCCTGCTGGAGATATATAGTTTACTGTGTTCTGGCACTAATGCCAGCAAGTTTTTTGTCTATGTTACTGAGAAGTAAATTGCCTTTTATTATTTAATTTCTATGAAAAGAGGCTCCTAATTATAAGTTTTTAATGAGATTAATTTAATAATATCTGCAAGTATAGTTAGCAAATTTTACTCGCAATGACTGATAGGTTATTGTGAATTATTGCGGTTATTTGTGAATGCAAGTACTGAAGTGGTAGCAGTGACAGTTTCAGAATGAAAATGTGATAAAATGTCAATGCTCTTCCGTACTGGCACTCGTGTCATAGATATTTGCTACTCAAGTTGCAGTATGAAGGAGTACTGGTATATTCTAACATTTTAAATCTGAAACTGCTATTGCTGCTCCTTTATTATTTGTATATATGTTTCACGAATAAGCTATCAGTCAGTGCTCATAAATAAGTCGATTAAGTTATTTTTCTAGGTATGTATGTCGAAATAATTAATCACTTTACTCCCAGCAAAAAATTTTCAATATGAAAAATGTCTTATAATAAATTTTAGCAGATGCATTTATCGTTTTCGATTCAAAGTTAATTTTGTTCACATTATGTTCAAAAATCAATTTTTTCAAAATTTTATTGCCTCAGATATTGGCTCTGCGACGGGCAAGTGACGGCTATGGTGCAGTCCACGCTCCTGCGACCGACTAATGTTTGACATGTTATTAATATATTTTGTTCTACCCAAGGCGAAGAGCTCCTGCAGAAGACTACACGCCTTCATACGGTTTTAGTTTCCCCGAGGACGGCTGACGCAGCAATCACCTTTCGAGGACATCACTAACGTTGAACACGACGTGAAAGTTAAATGAAGTTCACGTTCCTGCGACCGACTCGAGTAAGTAGTTCGCTTCTGACTGGAGTGAAACTTTATTAAATACGTAGCATAACTGAACATAACCTCCAAATTTTCATTTGCTCCCTTATTCCTAGCAGTTTGATACTGCTCTCCTCATCCCTAATGTTTGACACGTTATTAATATATTTTGTTCTACCCAAGGCGAAGAGCTCCTGCAGAAGACTTCACGCCTTCACACTGTTCTAGTTTCTTCGAGGACGGCCGACGCAGCTCTAACTTCTCGAGGAGATCACCAACGCAAACACGACTGGGAAGCGACGGCGATGGGAAAGTTGAATGAAGTTGACGTTCCTGCGATCGACTCGTGTAAGTAGTTTGCTTCGGAGTGGAGTTGAACTTATTATTATGTACGTAGCGTAGCTGAACCTAATCTCCAAATTTTCATCTGCTCCCTTATTCCTGGCAGTTTGATACTGCTCTCCTCATCCCTAATGTTTGACAGGTTACTAATATATTTTGATCTGCCCAAGGCGAAGAGCTCCTGCAGAAGACTACACGCCTTCATACGGTTTTAGTTTCCTCGAGGACGGCTGACGCAGCAATCACTTTTCAAGGACATCGCCAACGCGATGATTCATGAAGTATCGTATTTGCGTAGGTATAGATTAGTAGAGTTAGGAGACTTATGTAAATTGTTTTGGTAGGCTCATTTATTCAACTAATTCATTATCATCAAAGATCGTTTTCACTTTGCAATGAAATGCTGTAGTTATAATTATGCATGATTTTACTTAATGCTACAGGAATCGATTGCTGCATCAATTTGCAATCAAATATTATGTTTATGATATTGCATGTTATCATAAAATACTGTAGCAATTGATAATTTATTTATCAAATTATCATCAAAGATCGTTTTCAATTTGCAATGAAATACTGTAGTTATAATTGTACATGGTTTTATTTAATGCTGGAGGAAACGATTGCTGCATCGATTTGCAGTGAAATATTAAGTTTATGATGTTGCATATTATCGTAAAACACTGTATCTATTGATAATTTGTTTATCAATTTATCATCAAACATCGTTTTCAATTTGCAATGAAATACTGTAGTTATAATTGTACATGGTTTTATTTAATGCTACAGGAATCGATTGCTGCATCGATTTGCAATCAAATATTATGTTTAATATATTGCATGTTATCGTAAAATACTGTAGCAATTGATAATTTGTTTGTCAATTTATAATCAAATATCTTTTCGCATGTGTATAATATTGCATTATTTTAAGTAATACAACAGTAATTGATGATTTCTTCATCAATTAGTAATTGTATTTAATCATAATTAAAAGCATATTATTTAATCTATAACAATAGATTACTTTGCTCCGCGCGCGTAATTTACGATAACTCCCACTCTTCGAGCTCGCATCGTTTGGCCCGATATACGCCATTATTACTGCCCCATCCAGTTTTGGCATACCAGGGTGTGACATCGCCTTAGTCTTGGCGAAGGTGAACGAAAGAGGAGCCTAATCTCCTTGACTCCTTGACCCCTAGTCTCCGCAAACCCAGCATCGTTGGTGCATAGCGCCCGGTGTTGTTGCGGCTGGGTCGATGGGCCAGCGGGGTCCCCAAGTAGTATTGGGCGTCGGGGTCGTTTCCCCGCTGGTAGAGGTGGCGGCATCAGCGGCGGCTATAGCAGCCGCCCTCTGTGCCTTTTTCCAGCGCGCTTGAGCTGCTCGGAAAGTCTTCTCCGCGCGTTTCTACTCTTCCTCCACTTCCTGGGGACGGCACATGCGCACCGACAAAGGTCAGGCTGGCAGCGTTATTCTGACTCCTCCAGCCGCTTTTCCTTCCCGGCGACCTCGGCAGCGCGCTGCTCCTCCCTCCATTAAACGAGGTGGACCTCCTCTCGGCGCTTTTTCACCAGCATCCGGGTCCACGGGCCCAGGCAGCGCTTTCTGCACTGGAGTGCAGCTAGAGAGCGGTTCCGGCAGGCGAATACCTGCCTGCTCTTGGCTCTTGGCGAACCCTCCCGCACTCTCTCTGACCTACCGAAGGTGGATGATCACCTCCTGGTGGCCCGTTCAGATCCGGGTGGCTGTTGTCTCCCTCTTCAGGATATGGGGAAGGCTGTGAGGAGAGTGTCAGGAAATGGCGTAGCGCGGTGGTCGGCACTGCGGGTCCTTGTTAATCTATCATTTAACAAAGTTTGAAGTTTCTATATAAATATTTCGCTGAATGGCATTTGAATTACTTGATTTTGAGACATTATTCAAATGCCATTCAGCGAAATATTTAGATATAGAAACTTCAAACTTTGTAAAATGGTAGATAATAATGTAACGGAGGGCAATGCAGTCCTGGTTTTCCGTAATATTGTTTTTACTATTTGTTATAGCCTTATAGGCAAATTACTTATTTTTTCGTCTGCTATATTGTGGCGCGAAATTTGAATTTTTAATTGACTTTCGGACCCCTTAAAGTAGGTATCAAATTGGAGTCCACTTCAATGGTATCAATCTACGAGAACTTCTTTTATTCAAGTTTAATCAATCAATTATAGATCTGATGAACTGACAGCACAAGCAACTCTGCCTTATATAGTATATTACATACCTAGAAGTAAATTTTTGTTGAAAACGAAAATTTTATTATAAATATTATTGAATACTCTTTCGCATCTATTTTTTCTGACATCACCTAATTCTCTAGCCTTTATAAAATACAAAGCTCAAAGTTTGCCAAGAAGTTAAACTCTGTCTTCTTCATTGTACACAGGTATAATAAATAACATTGACATTCAATGATTATAAATTACAACCAGGTTTAGGTTTAGTCTTACATGTAATACTTTATTAAGATTCTTGTGAATCTTAATAAATGATCCTGAATGATCCTTGTGGGAGGTTGAAGGTATATCTTCGTCGTAAATTAATTGCCACCATAATGCTGCAAGAAAGAAGTAGAGCTTCAAAAATTGCTCCTTCAATACTCTGGCAAAATTTATCTGCTACCTATAATTAAATCAATAATCCATATGATCTCAAAATAAATCTTGATACCTAGTATCAGAACTATTAAGTACATCGTTACGATATATAATGAATACATTTATAAACCGTACAAGGAAAACAATATTTACCTAATAGAGAAGCTATTTTTTGTATAAAATAGTAAAGCTATTTGAGCTGTTGGATTACTTTCCAAAACTTTCACCGCTGATAAAAGTCCATCGTATAATATTTAATAACAATTTCCTGTACAAAACCCCTTCATATGCTTTTTACACAAAAAATTTCGCGCCCCCGGATTCACGGGAAATGATACGTTAAAAATTATTTCATTTCGAAAAATGTTGCACACCTTATTTCTAGAAAATTATATTGAAAATAATTGTTTATTATAAATTATTAGTCATGATAAGGTGTAATAAAAATTAGTTAAGCTTTGATTTCATCTGTAAATCGTTCAACAATAACAACGAGCCACGTTGAAATAGCAAAACTTTTTGAACGAATAAAATGTAATATATAATTGCTATTTATTTATTTCCATTAATTTACTATCCATGAAATTTTGTTTTTGTATAAATTTTGTATCCACTTTTTAGATAAAAAATTACACCAGAAAGTGGATAACTCGATGAAAGTTATCATTTCAGTTCTGAAACTTTGACACAATCATCATCAATCAATTCCCGAGCGCCTGAAAGAGCGTTTTGATCATAAAAATTACTGTTAATTTAATTATTATTTAATATGAAGTATGTTACCGACATATCGGTAACGTAGGGATTTAGACTTGAGTATCACATGGCCTGCACTGAGCCGCCCAGCCGTCTTCTCGCTTCTCCCGCTCAACTCCGTACGAGCTGGAAAACTCTATTCATTTCTGTTGTCAGCCCTGCCGTTAGCGCAGCGAAATCTAGAATGGCCTGCAACGCAACGCTCCGCTCAGGCGCTTATACACTCTGTGCCGTAAAGTACGACTTATGCCACTTGCATCGTAATGTACTATTCCAGTTATATACTGATTTCGTTTTTTGCACAAGAAACACATCACAGAAGCAGCGTATGTTAATATATACTAATAACAAGAAATTTGTTATACGCGAAAAGAAATAAAACAAAACACAGATCTTATTTTTCGAGAGTAGTTTCTTGGAATTCCTGCCTCGACTTTTACGCGTGCGCCTCCTTCTCCCCTCACCCCCCACTCATCAAAGCGCCGTAGTTTCACCTTATCATTGGCTGTGCCTCTCCTCTCTCGCCGCCCAATTTAGCACAAGTGGGTGGGGTTGATCTGGACCATCGTGAGTGATGGTTTAGGAAAGAGAGCGAGCACCATCACTACCTACCCCTACTGATCGCGCGTTCGCGCTCGGGTTCTGCGCTTACCGTGGTCACTCGACTCGGCGTAGAGAAGCGGAGAACATCTTAATCTTAGTGAACGTTTTTCTGCTTCAACCGCATCTCGGCGTTTCTCGTGCAGATAGAGATTCACCGGCCCGCTTCACCTTTGGCTCTGCGTTTCTCGCAGGAGTAATGATTCGCCGGCACGCTTTAATCCTGACTCTGCGTTTCTTGCCTCTCAATAGATTCGCCAGTCCGGTTCTGCGGCCCTGCGTTTCTCGCAGGGAGTAATAGATTTGCCGGCACGCTGAAGCCGTGGCTCTGCGTTTCTCGCAGGGGTTATTAGATTTGCCGGCACGCTCGCTTTACCGTGGCTCTGCGTTTCTTCATAAAAATAGATTCGCCAGCCCGGTTCAGCGCGGCCCTGCGTTTCTGCCCTCAGTAGATTCGCCAGCTCGGTTCCAGGGCAGCCCAGCGTTTCTAGCGCAGGGAATAACAGAATCGCCAGCCTGGTTCAGCACGGCCCGCCGTGTTTCTCCCAGGAAATAATAGATTCGCCAGTCTCGTTCATCGTCGCGGACTTCGTCATCATCATCGTCGCATCGTTCGCAAACATCTTGAAAGGACTGCATCAAAATATTTTTTGCTTTTGCTGTTTTTTTGGTGTACCTGAGCTTCTCGACTCGACGAGGCACCCCCGATTATAGCAGCATCGATCACATAAGATAATACTTTATTTCGTAATAACGTTCTGCAGAAAATCGCGTTGTTTTTTATGGTAAGAAAATTAACGCAACTATAAATTTTGCATTTGTAATACTTTAAAATGGCTTCAAATTTTAGAAAACGTTTTGATATTTTATAACCAGTTTTATTATTTTTTTTTTTTTTTTTTTTAGTTTCGACGTAAATTTTTGAAAAATTTGGCATATGAAACTTTGCTTTTTAAGAGCCGCTTTTACATCCTCCCCCATTGTTAATAAAAAATCCTTTATTTCTTGTGCAATATTGTGCAATAAATTTCATTTCGTTAGATTAATTATTAAAATTATTATTAAGATCTTTTTTATTCGCATTATTAATAATTTTTTATGAGTATTCTGGAATTTTTGTTGTACAAGTATAAACGTGTTAGAGGGTATATAAGTACAATAACAAGAATCATATTATACACTTAAAAATACGACCCCCCCAACACAGCTTATGTTTATATATACTAATAACAAGAGAAATTTGTTATCCTCGAACGGAAATAAAAAAAAAAAACTTCGGATCTTTATTTTTTCGAGAGCAGTTTCTTAGGAATTCCTGCCTCGAATTGGACGCGTGCTACTCCTCCTCCCCTCCTTTCTCCCTCAAAGTGCCATCATTCATTTTGGCTGCGCCACTCCTCTCTGCCTAGCACCAGTGGGTGGGGGTTGAAGTTCATCTGGATCATCGTGACTGATAGTTTGTGGCGCAGAGCTAGAGGCGACCACCATACCTACACCTGATTTTACCGACCGCGCATTGGCGCTCGCGTTCGCGCTTGCCGTGATCACTGACTCGACGTGGAGAATCGGAGAACATCTCAGTGAAAATGTTCTGCTTTAACCGCGGATCTGCGTTTAATGCAGGGAGA